>DVQH01001439.1:0-12817 GCA_018231625.1 Papilio phestus | reverse complement strand
GGACACATACGTCCCGATAGCGCCTTCGGGGAGCGAAAGGGTTAACACACACACACACACACACACACACACACACACACACACACACACACATACACATTCCCCACAAATCTCTGCCACCGATACTGAGTATCCTCATAATCTTCTTGTGTTGTAAATAGTTTTCTTCACCATCTCACCTTCTGCCAAGCTGTCATCATGATTATTTTGTTTTTGTAATATATAAATTCACAATGCACCCATACTTCACTTTTGTAAATCACCATTTTTTTGCCATTGTTCTACACACATCACTAACACACAAAGTACACACACAGAGAGACACGGTGGACACAGAGAAAAGAGTAAAATTTTTATTGGGTTATCTCTCTTTGTGACAAGCAATTTTTTGTTTATATTATTAAAATTTTATCCCACAAAATTGACACATTTCTAAATATTCTGTTGCAAAGTTTTTTTTAATTTATCTTTGCAGCAAAATGAAATTTTTTTCTCACTCATTCTGCCAAGTTCCTTTGAGAAAGAATGAGCCTCAGCATGTGAAATTTGAACCATTTTCTTCGAGTCTACTCTTCCCACTGGCACCACCAGCAAATGCAGTTCAATCTTCATCTCACCTTTGTTTCTACACATACACACTTTTACAATGTTTCTAGGTTCTTCAAATGAATTATGTTGCCTTTAAACAATCAATATTGTGCTTATTATAATTGTAAAATTAATACAATCTAATCGAATTTATGCCACAAAACACCAAAAACTGATTGAGGTTCACACATAAGTTTTATTTGATTCTGTTTTTTGACTCACTGATACACTTGTAAACACAAAAGTCAATACACCCAATACACGATTTTTTCTGAACTATAATAAATTTAAAATTTTTTCAAGTTCATCTAAATGGTTGATGATTAGTTGGATAGAAGCATAGAAACAAAGGTTTGAATTCAAAGTAGTGTCTAGTTCTTGTTCCACTTGTATCATTAAAAAACTACTTTTCTTATTAAACAATATTTAAAGAGTTGCAACAGTTTGGATTTTTAGAAATACAGGCAACACTCAACAATCGGCAAGCTCAAGAAAAGACCTCCATTATAAATCGCCATAGAGCAAGCGCACGCGTAACCTCTGGCCACATTTCGAAAAAAGGCCACTTTGTACTGCAAAAGGTAGAGAACATTTTTGGCCATTTCTTGAGTGTTGCCTGTAATTTGACATTTAATCTTTGTAGCGCCATCTAATGACAAAAAAAACACGAAAAGATTATACACTTAAACTAACATGTATTCTTCGACTAGTAAAACATTTAAGTCTTAGACATTTGGAATATCTAGCCATATCTAGAAAGAAATAAAAGGAGAATAATAAAATAATAAAAAAATTGTTAATAACAAAAGGCTATATATTTAATAAAAAATGACGATAAATAGTGTGGAAAAGTTAGATTTAAAAATTGAGTTGGAATATGAAAAACAGCAAGAATTTTTTCAACTACTTCGACATTGCCAGTTGGGCGTCTAATAATCTAAATATAAAGACCAATATGATATATTTGTTTTATCAATTTTTAAAAATATTCTTGAACTTGCTATGCGATTTTTCGAAATCAAAAAATTATTTGGAACAGTAACGCCATCTGTCGTATTAATTTCCAAACAAACATCATCCACAGATGTGTTGACTGGGACAGCTGTGTGTGGGCACGTGTTTTGCTTGTGGTGTGTAAAACCGCGGTTGTCTCGATGTCCAACTCTAAGATTGATCTCGGCTTTGCCGAGCCCTTTTCCGAAGCATGGCGTGCCAAGTGCAAGTTTTTCCCCTCAAAAGTAGGCGGCGTTCCATCTTTCTTGGCGTTAAAGCCCGTGTTAGGCCCGAATGAGTTGACATGCGGCAAGTGTGGCAAAATTATGCAATTTATCCTACAAGTGTATGCTCCACTGGACCATGTACCCGAAGCTTTCCACCGCACCTTGTTTGTGTTTGCATGTGCCGCTACCGAGCAGTGTGTGGGTCAGTTTGCCGTTTTCCGGTGTCAACTGTCTCGGGAGAACGAGTTCTACTCGGTGGAACCACCAAACTACGAGGCAGACTCGACCGATTATGATCCAAACCCGGAGAAATTGGGTGTCAAGTTGTGTCCCGTTTGCAATGTAGCTGCCACCAAACACTGTGCCCAGTGTAGCAAAGTCAACTACTGTTCTCGCGAGCATCAGGTGGCTCACTGGAAGATGGGTGGACATCGACAGGTGTGCACTGGAGAACAGAGGGACCATCCAAGCTCGGTCAACTATGACAATCTGGTTCTAACTGGTAGATATTTACACTCTTAAGGGTCATACTTTAATTACGTAAGCAAAAAATTGTAATTTTTTTACTCCCTTCCCCTTGGTGAGCTGTTAGTAACCTTAGACCAATTATACTCGAAATAAAAGTTGTTAAACTTAGATTTTTTCAAGTATTTCTTGTAAAGAGAACAGTCAAAAATGAAAGGTTTTCCTCATTAAAATGCAAATAATTCTCGAATTTAAGTTTAAACTTAGAAGCTGACCCTTTGAACTTCACTAAATTTAAATTAAAACAGTAGCTCAAGTTTAAAATTGAATTTGTTTCCTATTACAAGTTTAACCACTTTTATTTCTTAGAGTGCTCCCCTCAAATCTTACGTAAGAAAATTGTTTTCAAAATTTATTTAAAAACTAATTCTCAATTGCAAACAACAAAGTAGTACTAAACATGCAACGTCTTAAGGTTTGTTTACTGAAAGTGTATAGCTTTTGTTAAACAAATTTTCTTTAAGTAATAGATAAACGAAAATGCTTACGATAAATTTTAATTGACCCCCACCCCTCTTAGTAAGCAGATTTTCAAACCCCCTTCTCCTCCTAAACTGCTTACACAATTAAAGTATAGCTCCTTATTGCAAAATATATGAGATTTGACTAAGCAAGGATTTACTGTGCAGAAACATAATCGACATGAAAACCCTAGCGGGAACGTTCACCATGGATTCGATTGTAAAGATTGCATTTGGCATCGAGGTGGATTCTCACAATGACACTGAGAACGAGTTGGTCCGACAAGCTAAACGATTCTTCACCACCGGTCTCAACTGGTCTCTCATGGTCATCGTTCTCGTCGATAGTTTTTTCCCATTTTTGACCAAGATCAAGATTCCATTTGTGCGGTTCAATCACAACTCGGTGCTCTTTTTCTACGACTCTGCCAAGGCGATCATTGAAGCAAAGCGAAAGGAGTACCGAAGTCGACAGAGTGTTGAGTTTGGCAAGGCAAACAACTTTATCGAGTTGATGCTTGAGGCAGAGGCGCAAGGAGAGATTACGGTTCAGGGAAGTGTCGACTCAACCTCTAGCAAATGTAAGTTAACTAAATTTGAATTTTCTCCTATATATTAGTGAATAATATGGTTTTCTATGTTCTATGTTCTGTCATTTTTTGGTATTCTGCCACTTACGTTTTTGTACTATGATAGTTACGCTACTTCCAATGTGCTTAACCAATTCGAATCCAACGTTTGTTGTTGTGATTCGAATTCGGTGCCGATTCGAATCTAACTTTCTCTGTTTATGATTTGAATTTTATTCCAATTCGATTCGAAATTTTCCTTCAATTTGATTTGGAATTCGAACTTTTCCAATTCTCGCCCGATTCAATTCGAACTTTTTTGCATAACCCTTCGCGAATAAACTCGAGTTTGACCTCGACTTTACCGCCGTCCCTCTTGTAAAAATACTATTTTAAAACAATTTTGTTTATAAATCTAGACATAACTCATGATGAAATGTTGGCTCAGTGTGTACTGTTTTTCCTCGCTGGCTACGACACAACTGCCACCACTATCAGTCTCACCTGTTATAACCTGGCAAGGTATCCCGAAACTCAGGAAAAACTTTTTACCGAAATTGAAAATGTATTGAAGAGACTTGGCTTGGAGAGTGAAACTACAACCGATCCGGTCAAATTGGTAACACTAGACACAATACAACGTTTCGAGTACCTGAACGGAGCGGTCAACGAAACCCTTCGACTCTACCCACCGCTGATCAATCTAGATCGAGTGGCCAGTTCGGACATGCGTCTCGAGACTTCCGATCGAGAGTTGAGTGTGGAGATACGGCGTGGTGATGGAATTGTCATTCCGGTTTACTCGCTTCACCACGATCCACAACAGTTTGCCGATCCAAGCACTTTTCGTCCCGAACGCTTTCTCGGCGAACCCACTCATCACAAATACGCACATTTGCCGTTCGGCTCGGGTCCGCGCAATTGCATTGCCAACCGACTGGCTTTGCTTGAAGCCAAGATTGCCGTGTTGCACATTGTGCGCAACTATCGACTCGAGGTGTGCACCGAGACACCGATTCCACTCAAGTTTCCCAACAAGATCAATCAGTTGTCGCCGGATAAGCTATTTCTCAAATGTCAACCACGTCTCTAAAGAATTTCATGAAATAATAAAATTGTCTACAAGTTATTCCAGTGAAAATTGTAAAATATACACTCTCCGAAACTATTGAGGTAGGAATGGATTGCAAATAAAATTTCTTCACAACTCAATTCTATGAATCATTTAGAGTCAATCTATACCAATAAGAACAAAAACTTTAAAAAAATTAATAAGATCAATAAATATCGTTTATTAGATCAAACATAACTTTGAAAATAAAAAGTTGGTCAATTAATGATGTAATAGCTTTAATTTATAGTGAAAAGTCTAGATTACCTCAGAATTTTTAAAGGTAGAATATATGATAAACCAAAGCAAAGTTATGATGGGTCAAAAAATGTAAACAAATTCACCTAGAAACAGTATCATTTGCAGCAATTCCAGCATGGAATTTCCAGGAAAAAGCGAGAATATTTCGACCCAAAGGGGTTGTCAACGGTTAATATTTGAACACCTTACTATTATCACACAATCGGAACATTTTTTATTTTTTTAGGTTTTTGTTCTTATTGGTTTAGATTAACTCTAAATGATTCATAAAATAGTGTTGTAAAAATTTTTTTATTTGCAATCTACCCTTACCTCAATAGTTTCGGACAGTGATATATATGGTGAATAGTAAATTTTCTATCTATTTTTGTTCTTCGGTTTAGTTGTTTTGTGTTTCGCTAGATGGAGCTTTAAAATTAAATTAAAATTAATTAAGAATAAATTTCTTCTCTAATGTCCAGCTATGAGCTATAGTTCACTTTTAAGCATATCTTTGTTTTTTATCGATTCTTGGGTATGTCTAAGATAAGTTTGAACAAGTCAAATACGAAGAATAGATGAAACATAAGTTCAATTGTGATAAAAATAACAAATTTGATGATACCCGTGGGTGGAGATAAAAAATAAAGCAAAGTTATCTTTCTTTTGTGTTTTGTGGGTGCAATTGATTGATCATCAATTCATCGATCATGAAAAAGCCATTTTTCTGTTTGATTTTCTAAAATATCTCTTAACGTACTTTTGTTTTACTAATTTACTGTATAGTTCAAGCAAATTAAAATGTATTCAGATTGTATACAAGTGAAAACACTGACAATGATTAGCATGACCATGGCAACTAAATTATTCAAATTTAATTTAATTATACCAAAAAATTATGCTATTACTTTCTGCTTAAGTCTAGGTCACATTTTTGGCTAATTTTTTAAAGTAGTAACTAGGTTACTAAAGATTTTCGTTGAAATTTAAAAAACCTATTTTAATCTCCAAAATTGTTTGGCACAGTTTTGTGTGGTGGAGAGTGATAAGTTGTTGCAATATATTTTAACATTGAAAAATTTTTTAAATGCTAAAGTACGTAGATGATGATGATGACAATAGAGTGAGGGTGGTAGAGTGGTAGAGAGAGAGCTAGATCGATACAGACGCAACTAGCACTTGAGTTTCGTAACCTCTGCAAGCATTTGGATGCGAGATTAAGCAAGCTTAGATTAGGCAACATGATTGAGTGTGTCTGGCACGCGGGTGGTATCCGTGTTAGGTCCATTTCATACTCACACACTCTCCTATCTCAGGTTAAGTTTGGCATTTATCTTTTTTTTGAAGTGCAAAGAGAGAGAGAGAGAGAGACGGCATTGCACGGCGGTGTCTATGTGTCATCATCATGTGATGCCTGAAGTCGTGTACTAAAATCTAAAATCTCACATCTTCAACCAATCCCCCCGATGGGTGATTTATATAAAAGAGAAGCAAAACTCGTTGGCACAAGCCACTTGACTTCAAAGTACTTCAAGGCCCAAAGATGAACAAGCAAATTGTTGCCATTGCCATCGCTCTTCTTGGTTTGAGCCTTTGTGAAGCCAAGCCCACTGAGCAGGTAAGTTTCTTGTGGTTTAATAATTAATCAAATCACACATAAATCAAAAACTCTAAATAACCCTTGTGATTGATATCAATGTTCAGAGGGTGAAAGTTTCCCTGTATTACGAATCACTGTGCCCGGGCTGCCATGCGTTCATCCTGAACCAACTGTCGCCCACCTTCCAGAAGCTAGGCTCTGGTGCTATTGATCTCGAGTTGGTTCCCTTTGGCAATGCTCACGTCGATCACTACGACCCGAATAAGGAGCCGGTGTTCAAGTGCCAACATGGTGAGGCCGAGTGCTACGGCAATCTGGCCCAGACCTGTGTGCTTCACTACCAGCAAGACATCTCGGCCTCCTTCAACTATGTCCTCTGCATGGAGAGTCAACAAAAGTGGTACGACACTCACAAGACCGCGCCTGAGGTGAGAATTTGAGACAATTGTGATCAATTTCTTTGTTTCACACACTCTCTTTTAAATGTTTACTACTAGTCATTCCGAAAAGGGGTAATACTTTAATTACGTAAGCAGTTTAGGGGGAAGAGGGGGTTGAACATTTGCTCACTATCTGCTTACCATGAGAGGCAAATTCAAATTTAACGTAAGCATTTTCGTTTATCTATTACTCAAAGAAAATTTGTTTAACAAAAGCCATTTTGGGGGTATGATTGGTCTATGCTTACTTACAGCTCACCAAGGTGAGGAGGAGGTCCAAAAAACACATTTTTTGCTTACGTAATTAAAGTATGGCACCAAAGTCTTTGCAGATTTGACATTTTAAAATTGTGAACAAGAGATAAAGTTACCTACCACTCACATTATTTATCTTTTTTATGCATAGGTAGCATAACAGTCTATGAAAGAAAACAGTGAATAAATTAAGGTTTACTCCAGAAAAACACCACTGTAGTGTTAGAGTTAGACAACTCCATCTCTTGTTCAAGATTTTTAAACGCCAAACACGTAAAGACTTTTCAAAATGACTATAATACAAAGAGCTCAAACATAGTCTTCAAAAATAGAATTTGTTTTCTTATTTTGCATTATTAATTTTCAATTTATTTTTTTCAAAAACAAAAAAATTGCAGTGTGCCAAGAAGCAAAACATCGACTGGTCAAAGATTGATGCGTGCATCAAGGGTGGCGAAGGCGAGAAGTTGATGGTGGCAAACTGGAAGAAAACTGCTAACCTGAAGCCCGCTCACCGTTACGTTCCATGGATCACCATCAACGATGAGCACACCGAAGCCATCCAAAATGGTGCCATGGCTAACCTCGAGCAGTACCTCTGCCAGCACTACCTTCAACAGGTACAACTTTACTTAATTACTAATTAATTAATTATAATTAATTAACACAATTAACTCTTATTGCAGAGATGTGCCAACTAACTACCAAAAAAGCTCAACTAGTCAATCAACAATGCCATATAATGTTAAATGGCTCAAATAAAATTATGTTGATATTTTAACTTGAATAAAATCAAAGACCGAGTCTCACTCAAATTGTACAAATCATCTGCTCTCTCTCTCCCTCTCTCCCTCTCTCTCTCCCTCCCTCTCACTCTGTCTGTCTGTTTGTCTGTTTGTCTGTCTGTCTGTCTCTCTCTCTCTCTCTCTCTCTCTCTCTCTCCCTCTCTCTGTTTCTCTCTCTGTCTCTGTCTCTCTCTGTCTCTCTCGCTCTTTGTCTCTCTCTCTCTCTCTCTCTGTTTAAATCATAGTTCTAAACTAAACCAGCATGTTCGTTTAGCAACTTTCAAGACCAATAATACAAATCAGTGTGTATGAGAAAGTTCCCGAAACAAAAAGTTGATTTATTTTTGAATCATTTTATTATTTATCTCTCTTTTCGCAAGTTCACAATCTTTCACAAAAACATTTATGCGGTCTCTAGGTCATGGCATTGACACATAGCCCCTTCCATTTAGTAATGGTGCCGCAGATATCAGGTCAAACACCCAAATGGCCTCATTAGTCAGTGGTTGATGTTTACAGTAAAGTAAATCCCAAAAACAATTCAAATGCACCACCACACAATTGCATTTCCACACTGTGATATTGTGATAAGCAAAGCAATGTACTTTTGGTTATTATTTGGTTAGTTTATGTGTTGTTTATTTATATATATATATGGCTACATTCAAATCATTTTGGATAATGAACCAATGAACCAGCAGAAATGATTCAACTTACAGTGTATTTGGTGAGTTCTAGTACCGTGATTTGGTTTGTGGTGAAACAACTGTGGAAGTGGTGGCGTGGTCGGAATGAATTTGAACTTGACTATGCCAAGCGTGGTGTGAAATATGTTCCAATGATGACCATTCTCGAGACCATGCTCTGGGGCGTGCAGCATCATCTTTTGCTTGATGAAGCGGTGAAGAAAGAGGGAAAAATCTTCGGATTCAATGCAGGCGATGGCACGCGAAACATTCTGGTTGCCGAGCCTGAACTGGTTCAACTTGTTTTACACAAAGAATTTACCAATTTTGTTAATCGACGAGTAAGACTATTGATATAAACAAAATTTATGGACTTATTTCTTGGTTATGTGAGTTGTAGAGATTTCCAGTGTGTGATCACATATTTACCAAGTTTCTCTTCTTCATGGAGGATGAAACGTGGAAACGTCTTCGGTCAATCATCACTCCAGCTTTCTCTACCGGAAAGGTGAAACGAATGAAACCACTGATCGATGATACTACGCGAACTTTGTTGAGAAATTTTGAGGCTGCAGTTGAGAAAAAGTAAGTTCAATTGTAAAAGATTTTTTCCTCTCTCTCTCTCTCTCTCTCTCTCTCCCTGATCTAAATAATACCAAAAACTTAAGCTAGATCAGTCAGATCAGATTAAAATTCTCCTATATATTAATGAATAATATGGTCGTGGTTTTCTATGTTCAATGTTTTGTCATTTTTTTTGTAATCTGCCACTTTTTTCACGTTTTTGCACTGTAAGAGTTACGCTACTTCCACTATGCTTAATCAATACAAATCCAACTTTGGTTGTTGTGATTAGAATTCGTTACCGATTCGAATCTAACTTTAACTGTTGTGATTCGAATTCTTAACCAATTAAAATCTAACTTTCAGTGTTATGATCGAATTTTATTTCAATTCGGTTCGAATTTTGTGCATAAATTATCGAATTCTCCGTCAATTTGATTCGATTTTTTTGCATAACTCTTCGAATTATGAAAACTCGAGTTTTACTTCGACGGCTTTGCAGTTGTTTTTTAGAAGCAGCCGGCGTTTTAACGCCGACCCTCTTGTAAAATTAAAATTGAATAAACATAAATTAGCTCAGTGGTAGACATCAAACACCTGGCGGGGGCATTCACAATAGACACCATCGTTCGGACAGCGTTTGGCGTGCAAATTGACTCGCTCAACAACGAAGACAATCCACTGGTGAGCCACGCTCGACGCTTCTTCGGTGGCGACTTCAACTGGCGTTTTGTACTATGCATTCTCATGCTCACCTATGCTCCCATCCTTGGGCGACTCAAGTTTCTTCGGCTCAAACGTGACTCGGTGCTCTACTTCTACGAGTCGGCCAAGAAGATTATCGAGGAGAAACGGAAAGAGTTGGAACGACGTAAGAGTGAAAATGACGCGCGAAAAGCGTGCGATTTCATTGAGTTGATGATCGAAGCTCAACTGGAAAGTAAAGGTATTTCGAGTTAAATATATTTATTTGTAAGATTTATAGTTACTAGCTAACTTCTTAAATAAAAGAATCTCAGAAATTTTCTATGCATTGCTGTAATTTTGAGTAAAAATTTCAGTGGAATTTGATAAAACTTTGAACCCAATTTTGAACTATTCGGATTATGGATTATCACTGATCAATTTATCAGTTTAAGAGTTGTACACATTACGAGCTTTAGTTTTGGGTTGGAAATTACTACATTGTACACTGTCTATTTCTACTGGTTAACAATTCAGACAAAAAAGTTGCATTACTTTCGCATACTGATAAAACGCGGAGAATTTTCTCTGTATAAGAAAACCTAATTAGTATGTCTAGAAAATTTAAAATACATTAACAGTATTTCAATATTTCATTAGTAATATTTTAGCATAACTGAGTTACTTAAGTTTACTTAGATTCACTTGGGCTCACTTTAACTTAAAGTTTAAGTAAGGCTCAGAAGGAAAAACCAATCCTGGAAAGATTTTCTTCTAAACAGCACTATCTAAGTGAGTGGTTTTTCGGAAACTTTCTTAGAATTGGTTTTTTCTTAGAACCCTACTTTAAAGTAGTCTATGAAATTGAGTGACTCTAAAATTGATTCTTGTTGAACTTGAATCCAGATATAACAGACGATGAGATGCTGGCTCAGTGTGTACTCTTCTTCTTAGCTGGTTACGACACCACGGCCAGTTCAATCACGATGACCTGTTATAACCTGGCCAGCAATCCCGAGCATCAAGACCTTGTGTACCGTGAGATTCAAGATGAGCTTGAGGTGTTAAGTAGTGAGAATCCTACAGAACGCGACCCACTGTGTCTAATCACCATGGATTCACTGTCTCACTTCTCGTACCTAAACGCGGTGATCAAAGAGACTCTTCGTCTCTACCCTCCACTGGTGCAAACTGAACGTCGAGCCTCGACGGACATTCAACTTCAAACCACCGATGGAGCTATTGAACTCAATCTCAAGAAGGACGATGTGGTACACATTCCAATTTACACTATTCACCGCGATCCGGATAACCATCCGGACCCGGAAAGCTTTAAACCGGAGCGATTCCTATCCGAAGAAACCTTTCATAACAAATGCAGTTACATTCCCTTTGGGTCTGGACCGCGAAATTGTGCTGCTCGCAATCTAGGGTATCTCGAATCACAACTTGCAGTGTTGCATCTGGTTCGATGCTATCGCTTCAGTGTTTGTGAACAAACTTCGGTAATAAGATAATCAAGTCATTTACAATGTAACTTTTTATTTATAAATTAAAACACCCACAGATTCCGCCACAGTTCTTCAATCGTTACAATCTTCCATCTCCACGAGCCACTTACTTGAAGTGTGAGCCTCGAATCAAGTCCTGATTCGTGGGTTTGCTTGACATTTGACCAAGATCAATCAAATAATTTAACAAAACGCCATTTTTGTTTTGTTAATATTCTATTTTTAAGTATTCTACCTCTCTTTCTCCCTCAAACACATAAAGTATAATAAAACTCTCTCTCTCTCTCTCTCTCTCTCCCTCTCCCTTAATGTAGAGATCACAGTAAAAGCCAACCCTGTGTATTTACATAGGAAAGTTTCTTGCTTAAAAGCACTATCAAAATAACGTTTTTCTAAAAAAACTTTCTTTAAAGATTGGCTTTTCTTGCAATCCCTACTTAGTGTAATAAGACAAAATACGTTCTCTCTCTCTCTCTCTTTCTGTTTCCCTCTGTCTCCCTCTCCTTGTCTCTCCCTCTCTTTATGTTTCTCTCTTTCTCCCTCTCTCCCCTCCTCTCTCTCTCTTTCTCTCTCTCATTCTCTCTCTCTCTCTCTCTCTCTCTCTTTCATTCTCTGTCTCAGTCTCACTCTCTGACCATTTTTTACACATTACAAACAACGTGACACATTAAAAACTCAAAGACTCAAGCTCTCACTTGGCTTGTCAATGAAGCGGAGTAGATTCTGATGATTGCATGCTCACGACCTTGACGCCTCAGTGTGCCTCACAATATTAGCACGTCAGTTGGTGTTGTTATCACAGTGCTATGTTGTTATTGTCGCTCGCATCACTCTCCGTAGCTCAGTTGTTTTGGATGTCAATGAGTCAAACGGGAGAGTAGATCATTCTAAATTCGTCTGTGAAAGTGTCAAAACAAAATGGGACCCATTGCAATATCGATTCTGCTCGGATTGCCTCTTCTGGTCTTCTATCTCTACTGGAGAAAACAAACCGCACTGAAAGCAAAAAGTCGCGAAAGAAACCTACCGTACGTGTCAATTGGCAGTTTTATAGTGGCTTCGTTGATGCAACGTCGTCAAGAGGAAGAAATCAAGACAGCTGTGGAGCAACATCGAGTGTTTGGTTTCAGTTTTATTGGAGCGTTTTCGGTTGCAGTTGCAGAACCAGAGTTTTTGCAGATTATCCTCAGCAAGGAATTTACTAGTTTTGTAAATCGAAGAGTAAGTTTGGCCAGATTTTAATAATAATTTGGGCATGAGATAGAATAAGTGAGTAAATGAAAAGAAAGAGAGAGAGAGAGAGTAACTATCTTAAAAAAACAATCTTTTGAGCGCATTTTCAATCAAAGTATTTAGAAGTTCCGGAAAATTTCTTGGTTAAAAACAGTTAAAGAATTGTTTTATGGAAAGATTCCCTAGTTTTTTTCCTGTGATATTTATAGGTTAAGTGATAGACTTAAAAGAGTGATGCCAAAAAGCTACTTTTTTTAGCAGGGCGAGAGGCAGCTTTACTGCAAAATCCTTGCTATTAATCTCATGTTTCTGTCCGTCTGACCGTCTGTCCGTCTTCACAAAAAA
>DVQH01001438.1:0-12825 GCA_018231625.1 Papilio phestus | reverse complement strand
GATATGACGGCTGATAGAGATGTATGGAAGAGCAGCACATACTGTGCCGACTCTCGATAGGGACAAGGGCAAGTTGATGATGATTGCTACAGTTAGTATTACTGATAGATAGAATTAGGTAGCACACGTAGCGCTTTGTCTTGTTTTACAGTCGTCAAAATATATTAAATAGTTCACTTTCGTAGGTCGTGCTAGTGTATGTTAAAAAGCAACAGCAACTGCGGTATTTAACTAGTATGCGAAATCAATAATAACGTACGTGGGACTTTTACGTTTCACTCTATCATTGGCGTATTAATGGCACGGCAAGCGAACATCCACCCATCCACGATGCCCGCAAACTGGTAATGTTAGCAATTTTGTTCTCATTATGTAAAAATACGCCATTAGAAAGCCGTATACATTTAATTTCTAGGTACATATTTACTTTCTTCTAAAAAAAAAATTATCTAGCTATTTTTTTATATAAAACATTATAAGCTACGATTACGCAAAGATTGGGTCGTATAAACAATTTATACCCTCCGTTGGATTTGTGTAAAAATATTATTTTTATCTTTCAGAATAACTAATCCAGGTCCATTATTACATGAAATCAGTTCATTGTATGCGCACATCACGTATAAAACCATCAATTTACTTGGCTTAATTAACATCAAAATACACTAAGCAGCCATCACAAACATTGTCATATTAACGCCGCGTCCGAACCGGCCCTTACTCGCCCAACCATCAATGTCACATAAAGCATGCGGGGAATACGAAGCTACTGCCCGCCGCGTCACGCTAAACACGTCGCAAATGCTAAGGAGAAATTACGTCGCAAATACGCATTACGTTTAATCACTGCACGCACTATTGTTAATAATATGTCGTGAATGTACGATGGGGGTAATGACTAGTACTATATTGCTCTAAATGAGTGAATGTGGTGAATACAGCTTCAATGGTTTAGAGTTTGTCAGACGAGACAAGGTTCGAAAACTAGCGTTGTTTTTTTAAGCAACCACAAGTGATAAAATGGATCAAATGTTACATAAAATATTAGCTTACTTTATAATGTGCGAAATCGAACTTGAGATATTTTCGCTTAAGATCAATCAATTGCTTAAAAAATCGTTCTTGGAATCGCAGTAACTAAGTAAGTTTCAAATCGATCTCCGGATAGAGTTTAATTATTGGGATCGGTTGTCAGTCACTTTAGTGGACTACACCTTTTCGCGAGTGCCGAACATTTATACGATAGTTTTTTAAATATAGATACTTCCGCAATCTATATATTTAACTCCATTGTCGCTGTTGTTGCCTACGTCCAAATAAATTATTACTTAATGTTTAATGTAAATTAATTTAGCATTGCGGTTGCATTGCATGTTATTGTGATGAATTAAAGTCGATATCATTAAATTAAAGTGTGTAACTCCCGCACAGATGCGGAACAACACTTCCTGCATTAAATACATTACGTCGACAAAATTCCGATTTTTCACGATTGGTTTAACTTAATTAAGTAGATTAACAATTTCATCCTCACGATCCCCGGGCGTTAATATTAGTAATTGCGTGCTTTGAGCGACTACGTCCCGGTAGAATGCCTTTCGTGCAAATTTTCACACCATCGTAGTACCAACTTATCAACTTAAATTTGAAAAAAACCGTGTATCTTTAAATCCTACGAGTATAGATTTATTACGTCTTAAAATGTGACAGATGATAAGCTTAGTAGCGAACCAAACTTTAAAACAATTAAAAATGATACCTTATTTTTGTACCAGCTGATAATAGCAAAGATCAAACCAATCTGTATGTTGTAAAATCATTTTTAATTATAAAAAAACCCTTATAGTTAAGATTAAAAAACACTATCAATGCTTAGAACTTAATGTCATTTGTTAACTGAATAGTTGCTTAATGGGAATGGAAATACATAAGCATTGTTTTCAATGTGAACCACAGTAAAAAGTGGCGCCACTGTGCCGCCGCGTGCGGTTCTTTACAGATAATAAAAGTTTTAATTACTATTTTTAATTTCACGCATCTCTTGATGCTATAACGATTAAGACCTTCATTTTAAACATTCTTAATTGAAGCACATAACTTAAAGTTTCAATTTGTATAAATGAAAACAATAAAATTTTGTGCGAAGAGACGTTTGATCATAGTATTATACTTACTCAGTTATTCGACCTCTTCTTATACAGCGCCCTCTGTTATCCGACAAGTCTATTTTTATGCTCCGATGATTGATTTATAATGATTTTCATACGTTGGTTTAAGACATTTTAATATATACTTAGTATACAAATTCTTATGTACAATTAAATTCTAATTTAAAGTTATTATTTATCTAAGTTTCAAAACAGTTAACATTAATTGAACATTAATTTTTACGCAAATAAAAATTTACATGTCTACATGGATGACAAACACGTACTTATGATTATTATTTTCTATTGAAATTTCACTCATACGAATATATATGTTATTTATTATTAGGACACTAGATTTCTTCAAAATTCAACTATTCCTTGTTTCGTCATCATAATATTTCTTGTTTGCAATGCTACTTGATTTTTAATTACAGCAGTACTGGATTGTTTATCTTTTTGGGACATTTGCTAATATTATATTGGACCGTGAGACGGTGCAAACTTTGGATTTGGTCCAAATAAAATAAACGACGGTTTGTGGTGTACCGTAAAGCAAGCTGGCCAATGCCTTCCCGGCTAACTAACTTGCGCAATAATTGTTTAACTTTCAAACCAAACAAGAAGATAGATTTATTTTCTGGGGTAAAATTGCAAGTAATTTCAATTCTTGGGTTAGACTCTTTAATAAGTCTATGTGTTTTTGTAGACTATGTTCTATATCTGTGTCAAATTTCATCGAAATACGTTATGCCGTTTCGGAGATACTATAACAAAGATTCATTCTTCTATCTAAACTTTCGTATGTAGAACATTAGTACGATTAAAATACACTAGCGACTGCGGCCGCGAACAACTATATTCTCAACATAAAAATAGTAGGTAAAGTGATTCAAATTAGAACCAAAACTGAACATCGTCTGACCTGATTCCGCGAGGTCGCGTGTTGCCCTTTCTCGTTGTTTTAAGGTTTGCCTCCCGGCTTTGAATTTCCGTGGTGAGGATGACATTAGCTCTCTCAGTGTCATTTTGCATACTTCTTACCCGCAGGCAACTATACGACAATGTTCAACGAAATCTAAAAATACCACGACCGTAGATGTTAAAATTCGCTATAACTTGTTGCAAAAGCTAAATTAATATTGTTTTCAATAAAAATGACAATAGTCTTGGAGACTTTGTATTTCGATACTTGCGCAATATCGGAATGCAATCTTTAAAACACAAGCGGTGTGTTTCTCCCCGATAATTATACCGCTGGTGTGGGTGGCAATGCGGGGAGTCGGCTTGGGGGGCGGGGAGGGGGGTGCCATTGCGAAGTGAAAGCGAAGCAATAGTGGTAGGTGGCGCCCTCAGCGATTTATTGTTTTTAATAATAACGTGAACCCGTCACAAAGAGAACAAAAGTCGACGGCGTAGCGGACAAGGAGCTTCGAAAGCACTAACCGAGTACAAACCACTGGTGCGGTACAAATAAAACAATCAACGTGTAGTGCAGTAGGGATGAAGCGCTTAAGGCTAAGACTATACAAATGCTAATAAGAAGAAACGAGCTTGGCGCTCGTGACACATTTTTCACTCACTAATATTATCATGCTATAATATCATTATGAACGCATATCATATTTTCGCAGTTCATTGGTATTGTTCATTATGTCATGAAAATTGTGACCAATAACAAATGAATTTGATAATAAACTTAAAGCTTGATAGTCAGATTACTTGTTTTTTTAAGATAATTTGTTAACAAAAGAGGAATGTTTGGAATAAGATTGTCGACTATGCTAATAGCGCTGTCGAAGACTGTCTCGGTGATATACGTGACTATTGATTGACTCCGTCTCCGTGCCCCGATCAATCTGCCCAATATAGCCACATAGTAACTTTGACTAAACTATCGCATAACTGCTTAGTTTCGCTTTGATTCGTTTGAGCTTATATGGTGGAACAGTTGAAAGGGCTGCGAAACAATTCATAATCGAGAATCGCAGAACATTTGTGTGATAGTTTAGTCAAAGGGCACACCTTTAATGATAATAAAATATTCGTATATTGCCTTCTCCGAAAAGTTGTATACCTTACTTCCGTGACACCGGTTCGAGGTCCCACTGGAGCGGTCGGCGGCAGCGATATTAACATTTGTACACAGCGGCGCTGCGGAGCACAGTTATCGTCTGTCAAAAGCTCAGGCGCGACCTCTGGCGGGCGACGTCCTCGCAAAAACTAACATCCGCCTGCCCTGCTCTGCCTACGTCACTATGTCATATTTGCCCCGTATGCTAGCTCATTATGGATTTCCTTATACTATACCTACTCGTATTTATTAAAAAATAATGGTTGTAGTTAAACATCTTGTTCCAATATACTTATTCAAAGTACCTTTAGGAAACATTGACAGACTATGACAATTTTAATACTTTGTTATATTTTTGTATCTTTAGAAGCTCGACTCCAAGGTTCTAAGATCTAAAGCATTATGTCGTTACGCATAAACAAACGAATTTTTTTTTGTCGGTTACAATTTTTAACAACGATCGGAAACAAATATTAAAAGGAATTACGACTATCATTTTAGAGACGAAAAAAAAATTGGAGATTTTGTTATAGCATTTATTCATTTTATCGCGGTTAGTGAATGAATGATTTTTACCACGTTACTGTAGAATGCTGCATGGCTCTCGGAGAACATAGTCTGGATGTATGTATGTACACATTTTTATTTCCGCGCGGACGCAGTTGTGGACGACAGTTAGTACAAATATAAAATTCAATGTAATCATTTTGTGGATACACTGGTGAGCCTTTGTCGCACCACTTTATTAAATTCCATTTGGTTGTTTCGGTACACTGCGTTATACCAATCGCTTCGAAGAAATATTAATAAATTTATCAAGATGAAACAAAATATATTTTTTTCCTCTATCGCAATATGGACAAACAAAAAAGCTGAATCACATCATTTATAACGGAGATTTCCACATATCGATACAATAATTCTAATTAAAACTTTATTCCTCTTCTCAATCTTTTAGTAACAAACACCAATATTCAAAACAGACAAATAAAGTTAAGTCTTATTGTTAATGTTCAAGGAGTTTTTACATGTTTTTTTAGGTCTCAAGCCATTAGAAAAGAAGATGAAATCAAATTATTTAAAATTAGAACGCATTGTCGTTGTCATCGTTTTTTCTGTCTTTTTCTATACATATTTTACCAATACACATGTCTCCGTTAAAAGTAATTTTATTTCTAAATCTTTTACGATATACATTTTGATCCTCCGAGCCGGATTAATTTTGTATGAGTAATCTACACTAACGATCTGCCTTTGTAATTAAGAACTTTTATTCCGACAGTCAGTACAGTTAATCATGCTATAGATATGTATAACATTAGTTCAACAATATTTCATTCGTAGTAATATTCAAAAGAATATCTGGCAACAAAAATTAAGACGTTACGACTTAACCCATTTAGCAAATGAGTCGTTGAAATATGATTATTGCACTCTTTTTGCCATTTCTCAAGGAAACAACAATGTTTTCTTTTTCAAGTGAAAAGAAAAAGCTGTGGCATTCTCGTGCCACCCTGTAATTGAATTATACCATCGATTTTCCATTAAAATGCTTTATGGAATGAAATTGTTAAGTCTAGGTGGGGCGTAAGGCAGAGGGCCGGTGGAGACGAGAGGTTTTTTCATATTATTCACTTCTTTAATTGAATGCACGTCTTATTTATTAAACACGTTCACACTACTATTTGTATTTAAACTATGATACCGGAAAATCTTGAAAATTATAATAGGGCTAGGCAAGTTGTAATGACACAGCCCGAACATTTACAAAACCATGTGTGATTGCGTCCAATTGTAAACTCTATTTTTGAATTAATTTAGCTAAAACACATCTTTGATGATTTACTGGTGACATGAACACAAGTTGAAGTACAAATATTTAGTTTAACTTCTAAACTAGCTGTTGCCCGCGACTTCGTCCACGCAATATTAACATAAAAAGTAGCCTATAATATGCCCGTATATGTCAGCTACCCTTCAGTGAAAGTCCGGTCGAAATCCGCCCAGCCGTTTCGGAGGCTGGCCGGAACAAAAGCGGCTTGCAGTCATATAGAAAGACAAAAAACATTTAATGCGATTTTCGTTATCAGCAACGCGAATACATCACCTTCCCGAAATTTTTCTTTCGATATTACAAGTAGACACTCCAATTTTATTTTATGTGTAGATAGAAGATGTAAAATATATTCATAAACAAGATTGTCTGACGGTGTTGGTGTGCGATACGTTCCTACATAATTTTAGATCTGTATGTAATCGTGTCAACAGAGAGGAACATACTCATTTAACTTTCCGTTATTCAATTGAACAGTTTAACGCGTGCTAGCGAAGGAACATTTGCGCTACGATACACTCTGGAAATAAGTAATATTGTCAAGAACAATATTTTGTATCAAGCTACGCACATGACAATATGAGCAGAGTTCAGATAATATTTCATTAACATAATCACGAAAGTATCTATAATTAGGAAGAAACTCCCACTCTAAAGCAAATAAAAAAAAAAAAACGTATTGCAATACTTGTCCTTAAAATATGTTTAGCAATAGCAAAATTACATCAATAGATTAATGCAGAAATAATCGTATTTTTTTTAATTTCGACAACATCAGTATTGGTTCGATTAGATTAAACACATTTTACATCTGGAAACCCTTTATAAACTAAGAGCGGAAGGGTATTACTAGATATAAATGTAAAAACAGAACAATTGATACGTACAGAATAAAGCGAGAGATTTTTAATGACTAACGGTTGCCTAACACACTTGGCCAGAAACTTTTTTACTACTTTTAGAATACTATTAATTTCATTATTAATCTTACTTCTTACTAATATCATAAATGCGAAAGTTTAGATGGATGGATGAATGTTTTTTAAAGTTTTTAGCCCAAACATCTGAGCGAACCTCAATGACATTTGGCATAGATGTAGAGGATAGTCTGGAAGAACACATAGCCTACAAACTTTCGTTTTTTTTAATCCCACGCAGATGGAGTCGCGGGCGAAAGCTAGTAATTAATATTATTACAAAGCATTACAGTATTTCTAAAATATCGCTATTTAAAGGCTCCAATAATTTATTAAAGATACTCTAAGTCTTAAAGTCTCTAAGTTAGCACTTTGTCCTGCCGGTTCAGATGGAAATGGACCCTTTGATCTTAAATTTGTATTCAACGAGCGGTGTCTACACTCCACGAGGTTTTTTCTACCAAAGAACCATAGAGGAATAAAACCACGAAGAGTTCTCGATGGCTGGTTTACTTTCAATTAAACCACTTATAGCCTCCGTTTGCATCAGTCCTTTAATAATGATGAGCGGTCTGTGATGTAAGATAATTAAAAATTCAAGAAAAAGGAAACCATTATTTAATACCTAGTTAAGTATTTTTATAACCCTAGACAATGTTGTAATAACCATTTGAAAATCATCAAATTAATGTCATATTTTATGCCAGCTGTTACTTAATCATAAGTAAAAAAAAACATACAAATTTTATTAAGTTTGTATGCGCACGTTTATCAATTACGTAGGTTACATTGGATTGGTTTATTTTTCGTTTCTGCGCGATGTTCCTGAGAATTTATTTAGATCGGTGATAGGGGCGACATTTCATATTTGCGGAATTTTCGCGAGTGTTGATATGACATGCAGTTAATTGGAATTGGCAACGTGCGAACCGCGGCGTGTCACGTCCGACGGCCGAAAGTGTTTTGTCCTATTAACTTCTTTTTTAGTTTTACCATCGCAAGATATTAATTGGAATCGGATATGATGGACGGAAGATAGACGGACCTATGACACACTTATAACGAGGAAATTGTAAAAAAAAATTGAAATTCAAGATATAACATTTAATTAATAATTGCTGCTATCATAATGATTAAAAATCTTTGTAAAGGACTACTCTAGACACTTTAAAGGCTATGTACAAGTTATTGCCGCTAGGTGACGATGTAACGTCTAATGGTAACTATGTTTTTCTATCTCAAAACAAAAGTTTTTTGCACATTAGCAATAACAACTTTATATTCAGATACATATTGTAACTGCACAGGACACATTAGGTATGCGTTTAAGAAATACCTGTCTCTGACCAATCATTTGTATAAAATATACTGTCATCTCAGTTTTTTTTTTTTTCAAAGATGAGAGAGGTTGTAACATATTTTAGCTTGACACGGCCTTGGACGTGGTTTTCTATGGTAAGAAGCTTCAGGTGACGATCTTTCATAAATGCATACTCAATATGTCTGCATCCACTGCAATATGGATCTGAATATAAATTTGTTTTTTCCAAGATATACAAGTACAACCCTTTTATTGGAGACGTTCGCAAAATTTGCCTGTAAAATTTTATTCATTAGTCTCGTTTAGATTTACGTTATGCGTTTGATTTTCATTTGTTTTCTTCATCAAGTTCATTGACCTCATTAACGTTAAAAGTTCAATAAAAAGTTACGGACAATGAAAAGAAAGAAAACCTGATACCGTTTGCAACTCGGGTAAAAGCAGCATAATATTTCCGTTTGCATCAGTTACCTTCACGTCGAATTCACGTCAAAGCCGTTCCGGAGATTATCCGGAATAAACGCGGCTTGCGAACAGACGGATTTTTGTTATCAGCAACGAAAATAAATCATGCTCGTAAAATATGCGATAGATAATTGACGACGATTCCCTTACGTACGTTTCTAGATTCGGAATTAGTTGTATGAATTATGTATAATAAATTAAATAGTCAAATGCTTTAATTAAAAAGGTCAGTGAGTGTTTGATCGTGTCATTGTCTATGTAACGTGACTCATTTATACACAATAAAACATTATCTGTGCGTGTATCTTTAATTTATTGCGCTCGCCAGTGTCATTCTTTTGAGGGCTGATTACAACCTTGTCACAATAGTCAGCCTGTCAGCTTGGTATTAATCACATACACATCGTGTTTCGTAGTTTATGTAATGTGAGATTGCTAAATAATGCATCTATTCCTCCTTTTATTTCTTATTCGTCTACTAGTACTTTTTTACGTAGCCAGTCGCTGTAGCCGAGCGCGTGTCCTATTTCGACTTTTTATTTTTTGTTGTGTTTACATTGAACAATATGTTTATTTTTAAATTATACAAGAATAAAGGTGTTAAACCATATTAGAAGCTCTCCCGCCTACAGTCGATTGATGTTGATTCAACTATCAAGCAAAGGGCTGAGCAGTGGAGTAATCCTGGCGGAGGGAAGTCGAGAGCAATAGAGATCGGTCGATGTCAGATAAGCAATAACTTATCCACCTATGTAGTCTATCTTACCCGTTAAATCATTTGCTTTATGAAAAAAAGAGAGTAGAACCTTGTAAGAGATACAAATTACTAGACTTACTTTTTTTTTATACTACTGAGGGTAGAGTAATAATTTCATACATACTTACCAAAGTTTGGACGGATGGATGGATGTTTGTTTCTTAGATTTTGTAGCCTAAACTGCTTGACGGGTCTCGAAGAAAATGGCATAAATGTATATGATAATCTGGAAGAACACATTGGCTACTTACTTTTGTTTTTTTTTTAATTCCACGCGGACGGAGTCGCGGTCGAAAACTAGTCTAAAATTAAACAGACAAAGCTATTATAATAAAACTATAAGGAAGTTAGGATGAGGCTACGTTAATGATATTTAATCTATACCACGAACGGGCAATGTCCTTTAGATTCGACAGAGAACGCAATGTCAGACATTCAAATAATTTTATATAGTAATAACGGGTAACAATTTTGTCTGTATATTTACCTTGTCGCTATAAAAGACAATGATCACGAGAACTCTGTCCCCAAACATGACGTTTTCCACGAAACCGAATTTAAACGACGTAAATTGAAGAGCTCTTTATAAATACGCAAGGCAAATATTAGAGCTTTGTCGTTAGTCGGTTTCCGTCTAATGCTGGTTTCATATGAGTACAGAACAGCTAGGTAGCCCAGTACTGCTATGCTTCAAATTTCGACATAGGCTATTTCTATAGTTGTAAAATACTATCCTACTGCTGTGGTTAACTGTTCTGGACTCTCATGAAACTAGAATAATAATTAGCGATAACCGCTATTGTTTTAATTGCAAAAGTTCTTGCAATCTTTAACCCTAATGGGGTGGACAGAGAGATGATTTTGTTATGGACATGAATACTTTTTAGGCATAAACGAATCGTCTAGACTAGACATTTTTCAGTTTTCTATAGCTTGTGTTATGTCTCTTGGTTTTAGTAATTAAAAAAAAGTTTTCAATTCGTGCTTGAGTGATTAAACTGAACGCCGAATATCCAGTCTCAGCTGAATTGAAACTGAATGGTCTGTCTATTCGAAATTTTCAATTGTGATCTTGTGAGACCGCCGGCGTAATTCAATTCGTGTCTGCGTATATCCGAAATGCAGAACTTCGTATTTAAGTAGGAATGTACCACAGGCCATCGGGGAAGGTTAGCTCGGATAGCCTTCGTAGAACGGGGAATTATTTCGAATTCAGATGTAATCCAGTACTCGGCTAGGCTTTCGCTTCTAAACCTCTTACGGCGAAATGTGCGTGCGGTGACCGTTGTTCACTGTGTAGATTAGGATAGAAGCTTTTAAACATTCTTTGTGTAGTTTAATTTTCTATTAAAAAATGTCGAACAGTGGTTTTTTAAAAGTAGAAAATTTCTACATAAATTTCTTTCTCTTTATGTTTCTCAACTCGCATATCAACTTGAATTGGAAGAATTGCCTGTTCATTAATGATTACTTGGATATAACCAGTAAATAGTACAGACGTATAATTTTAATTTCGATTTACTTTAATCACTTGCATAAGGGCTTTATTTTAACTGTACCTATGTCTCTTAAAATCAGGAAAGGTCCTGTTAAAGCATTAGACCTTTGGTCCCTTTCCACATTTCCCATTTCGTGAAATCCATGTTAGTACAATAACAATCTATTTGGGCTTACGAATGTAACACTGCACATCCTTGTGTTAAGACACTCTCTATGCTATTCAGATTCTTACGTTTTGTATTATGTGGTTTAACAAAAAATTAGAAACGTATTTAAAAAAAAGTGTTCTAATCGTAAGGAAAAAAAAATCTTAATGATTGGGACATTAAAGTCTTGGTCATAAATTTTACTAAGCTTTCAATATAATGGGGATAATTTGATTAGAAAATTCAATCTTCGAGTCATAATCGTAGTCGTAATGACATCTGTTATGGAACAAGTTAATTACTCCGCCTACGTCGTCACCTATCGACCAATAGATGGCGCTGACCGCATCGCAAACAAACCGCCTTCACGCTGCCATCACTCACCCATAAACATGCTAATTTACGTATGACTATTTTATAACATAATTAATAACTCGCGTCGCGCACAGCCACTATTAGTTCAGATTAGGATTTGGAACAGTTTATGCGCTACAATTTAATTTGATGGAGTTCGCGTGACACGGTCTCGGCTCCTTGTCGTCACACACTTTTATGGGTGATGTAAAATAATGAAAAAATACCGGATAGCCATTTTATGCGAGGCGTTTGATTTAGAGGCGAACACTTTTATGAGGGCTATGCCTCGCTATCAGTCTGAACGTGTCGCGAGCGCCGCTCTTGCCGGAATTGACTCCACAGAAAGCTCCTATTCAATTGGTATAGCATGTAACATTTTATACTACGGTTACAAAAATCAAATAATTTTATAGTCTTAATTAGAGATTTGCCTTATTTTGTCATATCTTTGTCATGTCCATTAACTTTGAACTATTTACAACTTGTCATCGTGAAACATCCTGTGAATATATGACGATATTTTCTTGAATTATGCTGTGAGCTCTGACGTAAGCTTTTTCTATGAATATAAATGAAAAAAATGTGTACCTAAATTTTTAGAGTATATTTGTAATATTATTAAAGTGTATATGTAAAAGTTTAGGACGTCCAAGCCTTTACAAATAATACACATGTATAATTTAATCTTCTCAGATCAAAAAGACTATAAGACAAAGCTGTAACAACTATTTGAGGCACTTTGCTTCGATGGTTGTTCCTAGAAGACAGTTGTCAATGTTTATACAGGGTGCATATAAAATATACAAAAGTGGCCCCTCAGCGGACCAAGTGCAAACATTGCGGCTTCACGGGCCAGGGGGAGGGAATGAGGGGAGCATCGGGGAATGGGGAGTCGAGGGTGACACGCACGAGCCACTGTCCAAAGTTGAACAGTTAAACTTTTATATGAAAATATTAAAATACAAATGTTTCTTTATCGCTAAGAACAACATGATGAAATATGTTTAAAGAAAAAATGCGTAATGTAAATAAATCGTAACATCTACGCGGTGGAAAGGGAGGGGGCATGCAGATTATTACATTAGGAGGGGGGGTAATAATTTTTTTTCAAAGAGAATGCTTATGATGTAGGGGTCCAATTTTTAAAGTTTTTTTTAAACTTGAAGTTATCTATGTAGGTCTCGATTTATTCAATAAAGTAAAAACTTGAGAACTACTTATATGAGTTATTTTAAAACACTGTTAATTACCAGTTACAATATGAAAGTAATTTTGTAAATTTTTATTAAAAAAAAAAAAAATATTTC
>DVQH01001437.1:0-12832 GCA_018231625.1 Papilio phestus | reverse complement strand
TCAATCCGATCTGATCTGAAATTTCGGATTGTCGGATTGCAAATGCGTGGCTCTACTCGGTACTGTGCTCCCACGCACCCTGCACAACGCCGCTGACTTTATTTAGCCGACCACTCCATATTTGTTCTTCCGCGCGCAGATTGGCTGCCAACGCAACTCATAAGTAATGTTTCTTAACTGCCGACTTAATCAAGTTTAAAATCGACCAATCGATCAATCGAAACAGTGATTTTATTAGTACGCGCAGCAATCAAAAACATGTGTGCACTGCACGCATTGGTTTGTGATAGTGAGGAGTAGTGTGTGTTGGGTGTGTGGCGTTGTTCTGTAAAAAGTAATTTGAGAGTTTGTGGTGTTGTAGTGTGTTTAAACCAGCGGGTAACTAGCAGCAGTGGCAATACCGCACTGGTTGTCTTTGTTGCGCGACATGCGAATGTAACCGTTCTCGCCCCACTGAGTACCCCAACTGTTCTTGACCAGCCAGTAGTCCTTGTTGGTATCTGGGTCGGTGCCATATCCAACTGCCAACACGCCATGGTCAAGTTCGGTAGAGCTGCACTCAGGCTCATCGTAGACGCCTCCGTTGTAGAACTGGAAAGTGGGCTGACTGGCATCGATCGCCACCGAGACAGGACCAACCGTAGCCAACGCCTCCATCAACTTTTTCTCATCACCTTGGGGAACATCAATGAATCCAGAGTCGGTTGCACCAACCTTACGACGCGAATATCGGCATTTGCCAACCTGTTGTTATAAAATAATATTAAGCATAACAGTGCATAGCATAGGATCATTTCAAAATACGTACCTTTCCTTCGTAGGGATAAGAATTTTCAGTGTCGATGCCGTGGTTAGACTTGATGTATTGGAAAGCAAAGTCCATCAAACCGCCGTTGCATCCATTGTTGCCAAACTTGGCAGAGCAATCGATTAAGTTTTGTTCACTGAGTGATACTAGGTGACCTGCTTTGCGGGCATGTTGTCCTTCAAGGGCGCCAGTCTAAATAAGATGGAGATGGTATAATGGTAAAAACTATAGTGTAAAAAACTTACCGCACTGAATGACCAGCACGAGCCACAGTGTCCTTGATTCTTGACATCAGTCACCAAACCTCGTTCGCGCCAATCAATGCTCACTGGGATGACTGCGTTAAGAGGACTCAGAAAGAGACTTCCGTTGGTCGAGGCTGCCTTCATTTCACGTTTGTATCCGTTCATATAGCTAACAAATTCGTGGTGAAGCATGTCAGCGTACTCGTTAAGTCCCAAGGTGTAATTTTTTTCACCACGAGCTGCCTTCTCGTTGTGCTTCAGAATCATGTGCTTGTTCTCGAGAAAGATCTTGAAACGAAACTCCTCTTCGTGCGGCACCTGGTACTCGCGTTTGTACATTGCCTTGAAGGTTTGAAACTCTTGCATTGCCAAGTCATGGAAAGAGATATGAGCCAAGCAGGGCACGATGGCGATAAGTGCCACTGCAGCAAAAAGTGAGACTTTGCCCAACATCATGGTGAGCACGGAGAGAGGTAGGAGGTAGTGTCGAAAAGATGAGCTGCGCAATGACCAACGTTCCAGTGAGTTGGCAACTGGTGGCAAGTGGCAGATCAAAATGACGCCGATGGCCAGCGAAGATCGTCTTATATTAATGCTCGCCACCGGGTGATGCGCCACGAGTAAGCGGTGTGAACTTGCTCAAACCGAGCCCAGCCGAGCCAAGTTTGTTATCAAGAAGCGCTGTGATTGGCTCCACATCACCATGTAGTGGTGATGCTCCTGACAATAGCCACGCCACTAGCCATCACCATTGCTCATTGCCACGTTCATCATCGCCAAATTGACAGTGACGGGAAATTGGTAAAGTAAACAAATTCTAGTTTATCACTAGCATTAAATTTCGATAGTGATAAGGCAGCCCTGAATTGGTGATAGGCCAACCAGTTGGCAACTAACATGTAAGTGAACAAAATTGAAGTGCGATAGATCGAATAGACTTGAGACTTAATAAAATGTTTACAATTTGGTCACATGAGTGCCCAAAATTCGTATCGCATGAAATTTCCAGTTTTCTCAAATAGTCGTAAGACTTATTTACATGAACTTTTTTTATTTATTTTATAAAATAATGATTAGATAGTGAGTTCGACTAGAAATGATTGATTACGTTCACTCCCACCCGATGTTGTACATTCGAGATGGATTTGTCGGTGACAAGCATCTTTTCCCTCTTTTCCCTTTTCTATGCAACTGCCGACAATAATGCGTAGCAGATGTCGACTAGATTGTTATGGCGAATGGCGCCCATCTGGCTTGGTAATTTGTTGGACACTTTAAACCAAACATACACACACAGTGGTAATGTTTGCCGTAGATCGTCTTCCGTTTGCCTTGGACTTGGCCCAACTCAACTTTCCTAATGATATCGTTGTTTGAGAAACAAAACTCTATTTGGCTAAGACTAAATTTGGTTGACATATTCATACGTAACCGGAAACAAACGCGTCTAGCAAAGCATTTTACTTATTATTGTTAATCAGCATTTGGCTCAAACTGTAGTTATTAATAACAAAATATATTCTATTTAATTTTTGCTTGCAGCATAAAGTGTAATGTTTAGACAGTTCTTTTTTAATTTGTTTAGAGCAATAATTGCTGTTTAATTATGCGTCTGTCTAAACATCACAAGATGATGACGCGTGAGATTGGTGTTGTTGTTGTGATGTGCCAAAAGTACGTCTCAGAGCCTCGAGGGCTTCGACTTGTTTCGATGGGGCAAAGGCTAACTAGTGAAAGTAATGAGTCTATCAGTCTAGCGAGATGTCTGCAATCATGCCGCAAGACAGATCACGAGTCAATCGCGCATTGAACCAAGTCTCTTCATGGCAAATCACTGGATTTTCCCCCTATTTTTGGATGCCTTTCTGTTTTTCAATCAAATCCTATCACTGAGCATTAGGCAATACGATGCAGTGTGCAATTGTGAATTGTGATAGGTTTCCACTGATCGCTGTCTCCAAGCCCGGAGACTGGTGCCCCTAACCGTGGTACTGACATGATCATGTTGGCAGTCTGACGCAACTCTTTCCGCTTGGCGCGTTTGAGATGCGGGACCTATCAGTGACCTATCATCACATGCTGAGCGGCCTACCAGTCCTCTGTGATTAGCACCAGAGGCATCATATGATGTGGGCACAACCAAACTGTCAATCATCGCATTGCTAGAATCGATCCGCTTCACCAAACTCGGCACAACGAAGGACGTTTGTGTTTCACTGATAACGCTTGCTTGGTTCTAATCACGCACTAACCATTGCGTCCCATGGTGGATATCGCTTGGGAACTGTACATGGACTGATGATTTACGGACATCTTGGTTAATTGAGTTTTTTTGTATTGAAATAGATCGATAACTCTGGCTCAATATTGATCAACCGGAATATTTTTACTAAAAAAGAAATTTAGTCACGTTTATATCGCCTGATATAGTGAATGAAAAGTGATGATGAAAGCAATTTAATGAGAAAAAGTTGCCGAAATAGTATATTTAGTTACATAAAAACGAATGTGAGTACAATCAGGGAAAAGGTGGGGGTCAGAGCAATTTTTACATCTGAGAGTATGTGAGAAGTTAGCTGACTTGGTGCTCTATTGAGCTTGGGATTTGGTAGCAAGCTCAAGTAAGTGTTTCTTGCTGGGTTTGTATAGTTTGTTGTAGATGTAATAATGGTGACTGTTGGCACAAGTACGGTCCAGAGTGTTTTGATCACACATGCCAAGAATCTGGTTAAAACGTTTGCCAGGATCGCATTCGAGTCGGTAGGGCCACAGTTTGCCCTTGGCCACTGACACGCACACGTAGAAGTATTTGCACTGAGATGCTACGTCGGCATAGGCCACGCCTGTTATCTTATCTTGACAAGTGAACAAATTCGATGATGCGGCGCTCCCTGCAGAGAGTTCATCTAATTCGGACTCTGACTCGACGGTGACAGCTTTTACGGGCTCATCACTAAGCTGACCCTTGCGACGTGACAACATAGAATTTGAGTCCCGCTTACGACGTGCAGCTACTGTCGTTTCATGTTCTTTCTTACTATTTTGGTTTGCTACCTCGGCAACCACGGCTTTTGGCTCAGAACTAGCTTTGGCCAGGGGCATTGTTTGAACTGGGGAATGAACCGAGCTGGCAGCGTTTAGACTTGTCTCGTTGTAGTCTGCGTAGTCGTATTCGTAGTCTGCCGGTCCGGGAGCAGGTTGCGGGGGTGGCGGTGGTGTAGTGGTACTTGTCGTGCTAACTGGCTGGTTCAGTGCACCACGGTTCCGATAGCCTCGGTTGAACGGGTTTGACTGCGCAGCGGGCTTGGCTGGCGCTGGAGCTGGGGCTGGTGTGGGGGCTGCTGGAGGTGCCGATTGACGAGGCTTCGGTGCCGGAACCGGATGACTTTGACGCCGGGCAGGGACAACTGGTTCGGGTGCCAGTGGCATCACCGGCAGTGGTGCTGCCTCGTACTTGGTGTTGATGTCACCATGAACACTGTCGTAGAATCGAGACGACAGAGGACAGAACACTAGTAAAAAAATAATTACACTAAAAATATCAGACAAAAATGAATTTAGTTTCCCCCTGTCTGTGTCTCAACTCAATAAACGTATTGTTCATTTTGTCATCTTATCTGATACCACAATCAATTTTGTTTAAAAAATAAAATGAACATTAATATGAACAGTGACAAATGACAGAAAATAATGAAACTGTTTTGTCAGTATAATGTAATCAATAGCTAGCAATTTGTTCAATTTCCGTTATGACATACCCTCCTCGTGGGGTCGACAGACTCGGGTGGCTTGCGAGAAGATAGTACCATTTGGACAAGCAAAACTCTGTGGACTCAGCGTTCCGGTTGGGTTTGGAATGCAGACATAGTAGACGGCACACTTGGTGGCTGGATCGGCATAGTACTCGCCTGGATTTTTGCCCTGACACGAGAAACCCGTTTTGGGATGGTCGTACACGTTGACAAACACCTCCACTTGACGCGAGGTTGGGTCTTGGTAGGCGTGTGCTAGGTGCACCCCAAAGACAAATAGTGAAAAACTGACAATTAAGCCTGCAAGAGGCAGATGTAAAGAATGGGTTACAACAACAGATCATAAGAACCAAACACCATCTTACACTTCATCTTGGTGAGTAGTGCACTGTGTGCCGCACTGTCAACGTGGCGAGATCCTGAGTGAGAATCTGAGCCAATCGACACTGTGCTCCGCTATAAGACAGCCACGGATCTGCGACAAAGATGAGCTCGAGCGATGACCAAGTGTGTGTGCCACAATCAGATCTACCGGGCCAGGTGAGACAAACTTGATTCTCTCCTCATTGCTCCCAAACAGTGGTTGTGCTCACCTGTGCTCATCATCAATTGTCGTTGGAGCACAGTGCACTATCACCATTGCTCTCCCCTTATGAGGTCAGTAGGATAATCTAGGTGGGAGAAAGTGGCTCGGTGGCACAAAAGCGCTCGTGAATCTCAAAACCAATCTCTCTTTCTTTTTCTTTCTCTCTCTCTCTCTTCTCAATCTTGCTTGAATAGTAGGAAAAATAATCTGCATTGGCGGCAAGTGTGAGCCTCGCCTTAACCGCACTAAGCTCACCATCGTTCGCTGTCACACTGGCCCTAATGCCGACTAATAATAACACTCAAGACATTCATTCGGCGCCATCGAGAAGACATTCTGTTAGTCGTGGATTTTCATCAATTTTCCCACAGGCACACTAAATCAGTCGGGCCGGCGAGCTTGTCTTTTCGGGATGGCCCATATCAGAGCACTGATCCCTGGCGCATCCCTCTTGTCTAAATCTTTTCTCTCTCTCTCTTTCTCTTTTTCTCTATCTATCTATCTATCTTACCCAACCTAGACAGCTGGCCACTGTGTTGGGATTTAATGCCACTCTCACTCTTTAGCTTTGAGGCATACTTTTCAAAAATGGCTCCACTCTTTGCCACCTAAAAATAGCTGCATCAAACTAAATCAAACTGTCAAAGTCAACTATGGTTGTGATGTGTGTCTGCACTCAACTTGCCCACTGACGCATCACTTTTTTATCTTTTTCTATTTTTTCTATTCCACTGATGGCCAAAATCAAAATTTAATTAAATCCAGTAATTGAAAATAAAGGAAAATGGGTAAAACGAAGACGAGAGAAAGGAAAAAAACAAGAAAATGCGTAAATGATTTCTTTTTAAATATTTTAATTTTTACACAATAACTAATTTGCATTTTGATTGATTCGATGAACTATGGGACATTCAAATTAATTAATTATACCCATGAATGAATATAATATATAAAGAATTTATATAGGCCAATCTTTTCCCGCATTCCTAAACGGTCATTTTTAAAATTGATTAATCTGAAAGCCAACGAAGCGTGTAATATATCATAGTTGCCTCGCGCTGTGCAAATTCAATTTCAAATTTAAAATTTCAAATCTAACTTGACACACTCAAGTGGATAAGACGAATGGCACTTGAATAAATCTACAGATAAAATTCTGAATAAAATGCTTGTGAAATGACGCACTTGAGTGACTCAAATTACAGTTGAGAATTGGAGCCACTTGACTATGGTAAAATAAAGCAAGTAAAACCAAAATTGGTTATTTTTCACTTGGATTCTTGGAGAATTTGAGTTATTTGAGAATTTATTTATTTGAATCTCAAGTATTAAAAGCTTAAGTTGAAAAATACTACTGCTTTAATTAGTTTCAAATTACTTCTACATTGTGCTATACCAGTGATTTTATTAATTTATATTTTAAATATATCAAGTTACGGGTTAATTGTTTTGCTAATTAATGGATTTTCAAATATAGATAATATATACAATTTATTGCTTTTTTATATATTTTAAAACTATAATAACCAAATTTTTAACTACCTAATTTTTAGTTTTTCAAAGTTATATATTTGTGTCAGGGAATTAATAGATGTTAGTTTATTAGTAGTTTTATATAACAAATTATTCAATCACAAACAATTGCAACAATATCAATAGTTTCTCACGTGGGATAGTCTCACCATTCCACCTCCCATCCAAAAGAAAGATTAATCATTAATCCTTACAACTGTTTTGTCACACAAACTTGACCAGCTGACCCGCAGATACCTTACATTAAGTTAATGATTAATGATAAAGCATCGGGAACCGTTTGTCGTGAAACGCCTCTTCAGATTAGTTTTCTTGGTTTTTGTCTTCCCTAGTATAATAACGGAATTCAATTGCAATTGTCCAAATTGCAATGTTAAGATTCTGTCCACCAGGTGGCTGTGTTTGTTACATTCCTTTATTCTTCTTCTTCTTTCTCAAACAAAATACTTTTTGCTTTTATGGAACCTACATTTCACATCACACCCACCCACACACACACATCCCACTCTCCAAACCCATTATTATCATTATTCTTGTTAATTCTCCTTTCTCTTTTGTATGTTCTTCAATGTCGTTTTCATTTTTCCCTTCATTTAATCCCCTTTAATGGTACTAATGCTACTGACGTTGATGATGATGATGGTAGCCATGATGGCAACGGTGCTAGGCTTGATGCTGCTGGTGTTGATGTGCTGGTCCAGGCTAATGACGTTAATGATCGCTTCGATCGGCTCTCTCTCTCTCTCTCTCTTTCCCTTTCTTTCTTTTTCTGCTTGTGTGTGTGGTGCTTTGATTAATTTCAAGTCAAACAAAGAGCCATAGAACACTGAGCTCACTATACTGGTCAACTTTCTTTTTTATTCTTTATTTTCACACTCTTTCTGTTAACTATTACGGGCTTTTCTCATTCAATCGATAGCTTTATTTTGTTTAGGTTATTTTCTTTATCTGTATCGATTTTTCTCGAATTATTTTTACTCTCTATAGACTAGATTGGTTGTTTTTGGTGCAATTTTATTACTTGTATAAAGATAAATTTAAAAATTGTACAAGAAATTATATAAATAAAAGTGTAAAATTTGGTCATACTCTCATTTACTTTGTTATTATTTTTTCAAATAATATTTAATAAGAATTGAGGTCATTCATACGTAAACAAACTTGTGCAAATAGTTTAATGATAATTTTATTATTTCTTTCTGTCATGTTTTCACATTGCGCAGTTTTTTAAAATTTTATTCTTTTTTGTTTTATCATTCACATCAATGACCCAAATTAACAAGTTTGCCTCACTTTTAAGAGTATTTTGTTTGATCAACTCATTTGCTACTTCAATTCCCAAATGTAAACAAAAGGTACCCAGTGAAATTTAAATTTTGAAAAAGTTTATGCCCAATAAATTGAAAAATTCCAATATGTTTTATATGAGCGCGGAATTCCATTTGACAATTGCATTAATTGAATAGAACTGCAACTTTTCAAATATTTATTGTACCCAATTTTTTTATTTTTGCAATTTTTTCTAATACAAAAAATATAGCTTATAAGAATATAGTAAATTATTATTATTTAAAATATGGAATATTCTAGAACAAAACTTACACACTTAATCAAAGCGTGATATTAAGCAACATGATTGGCCAATCATTTTGATATCGTTTTATCAGAGAGTGTGTATAACAAAGCTGATTTGCAATCGAGCCTTGTTGGGACGTGAGTCTCTCCTATCCTCTTAATTCTAGTTTATTTTTTATTTGATTTTGTTTTGCTTCTCTTTCTATCTCAAGCTCTTTTGAAATGCAAACTAATTAATTTTTTGTTCTTGCTCTCATTCATTTGCATTCATTCAACGTACGCTTCTCTCTTTCTCTCTCGGTGTGCCGCCTATGTGTGTGTAGGGTGGTGTTGTTAATGCAAGAACAAAAGAAAGTGCACTTGAGTCTATTGTTCTGAAGATTCGTTGAAAATTGTCGAAACACAGCAAGAACACCGGAGAGGCCAAAGTGTGTGTGTTTTTTATTTTTTCCTTCTTTTTTATTCTTTTGCTTTTACTTTTAGGTTTTTTTTGTTGTTGTTGCAATCTGGTCCCTGAGTCAGTGAAGCAGCAAATTGGTTCGTACTTTGATCTGATTTGAAACAAGAGGAGTGCTAAATTAAAAGTTCACAAGCGTTAAATTTCTCTTTTGCTCGATAATAGAGGGAAAAAAGTTTGCTAGAATGTAACAAATTGGAATTGGCAATAAATTTCCTCCTGTGTGTGTGTGTGTTGTCAGGAGTAAAAAGTGCCAATGTGAGTGTCCGGACTGGCGTGAGGAGAAAATAGATCCGGCCAAATAGGCTTCAAATGGTTCTACGCTTTGTTTTTTTGTTTGCTTTCACTCACTTTCATTCTTTCCTGGCTCGTTTAGCCCGTTCGGTTTACACTTTTCCTTCATTTGTTTCAAAGGGAAGGGTGTTGGAGTTCTCGGCTTAACAATCTATCCTAAATGAGGCAATTGAGCAATTGGGAAGAAATTGAAAACGTTAACGTTAGAAGAAGTTGAAAGTAAGTGGTAGAATTTTCGGGCAAATTTATTGAATCTTGGTGCTATACGGACAAGCTGAAAAGATATATATCATGTTCCTATTGAGTTGAGTTGGGCAGCATCGGGGGTAAGAGCCCGAGACCGAGAGGAAGTTAGCTAGTAAGTGAATGAGGGTGGTAGAGAGAGAGAGAGAGAGAGAATGATTCACAATAGACCGAAACGCAGTCGTGTCTGCTGGAACTCGGTCATCCATCTCAATCCATGAAGGGCTTATATATATACACACACACCGAAAGCATAGCATTGTTAAACCTAGCTTCCAAGTGTATGTGTAAGTATAGAAAATTGTAGTGAAAAAAGAATAAAATTCCCTTATTCTTCTATTTTTCGTTTCTCTCTCCCCTACTCACGTTCTCTTTTTCTCTATCTAGCGAGTGAGATACCGATAGTTTGGCATGTCAGCCCATGCTATGCCGAGATGATGATGATGATAGTCATGATAGTATGTTGGCTGGGATGCAATGCCGCCTCTAGCGAGCTTTTCTAAAGCTTTTGTTGTAGCTCGCTTGACTGTGCCATGGCACCGTTGATTCACACCACTAACGCGCTTTACCATCACATTCTCTTTTTCACTCACTCTCACTCTCATTTTTTTGTGTACTAGAGGCTTTGCAACATCAAGCCCATTCTTCTCTCTAGACAGAGAGCACAAAAAAATACGAAGCTATTCTCACTCAGGCGGCATTTTTTCCTTCTCAACCAACGCATCGCAGGTTTGCATTCATGCCTCTGCATACTTATCAAAATGCTAATTTCACTTGAGTCAAAGTGGGAGACAGGAGACACGTTGTGAGTGTGTGTGTGTGTGTGTGGAAGACACACAGAGATGAAACAAAAGTAAATGTGAAATAGAAAAGAGAAAGAGTGAGAGAGAGAGAGAGAGATAGAGAATGTGAGGTAAAAGTGTGCAAGCGACACACTCAATTAGGCTATGTTGGCTTTACTTGGATGCCACTAGCAATGGACTCTAGTGCCTTATCCTATTCAGAGAAAGTCCCGAGTTTGGCAGACTTAAATTTTTGTTCGGAGAAAATTAGCTACACACAGCACACACACAAGTGCTCATCGATCCAGCAACTACTTTAGCAATCAAATTGGGTAGAGAGTGTGAACCGAAGGAATGAAGCCAAAAAACAAAATTGTGGATAAAAAATGTCAAATATCACATTGGGATGGAGAAAGGAAAATGAGTAAGTGGGTGGGTAAGTGAGTGAGTAAGACGGAAAAGGTGAATAAGATGAAAAAGAGAAACTGTAATAGTGCTTCTCGATGAATGAAAGTGAAATTCGAGTTCCGGACGGAAAAGCCAAAACGATCAAGTGTGCGCTATGTGTGCTACACGGCCCAAATAATCAATAATTTAGGTGCGTGTGTGCATTTTTCCAGCTTTGTTTAAGAATAAGAATAAGAGAGAGAGAGAGAGAGAGAGAGAGAAAGAATGAGAACGACATGAAAGCCGACACTATCGAAAGCATCAGCAGTTCTCTGCCTTCATAGCAACTCCCCAATGCCAGTGGCAATGGTTGATTTTTTTTCTCGAGACCCATGAACAAAGCACTTTATCATTACCGCAAAACAAGAAAAGAAAGAAAAGCAACGAAAAAGTAGGCAAAAACAAAACTTCACTACCGCGATAAAAACAAATAATGTGATGTGTTGGACCACACCACTTTTGGATTCTCACATGACAACATCCATCGATCTTCTTGAGATGCACTCACTCATTCACTTACTTACTCACTCTCTCTCTCTCTATGTGTGTGTACCTTTTAAAATTTTAATATTTCTCTCCCCTAACACGATTCATGTGCAATTACGTAAATTGAACTGTTTTTTTCTCGTATGCATCACGTCTCATTTATCATTTCATTAATAAAACTCATACTTGTCTCAACTTTACTTAGGCGTGTGTGCGTGTGTGTATTTGTGGTTTGGACCAAGTTAAAAACAAAACTATTTTGGCATTTAAATTAACGCAATTTTCCCCAAGTCAACACAGTAATAAATGAGTTTTATGTGACAAGAGAGATAAACAACAAACACAAAAGTAATTTATGATAATTATATTTAATTCCAATAATAATAATAAAACGAGACTTGGAAGTTGAACAAACTTTAACGACGACGAATTATGGAGCAAATATAAAAGCAAAGTTTAATTATACTAAAGAGGCACACATACACACACATTTAGTTACTCAGGGCACACAAGCGTTGGTCCCTAAGCTTATCTATAATCCTGGATACGCGCCAGAATAAGGGAGAGAGAGAAAGAATGAGAGAGAATAAGAGAATAAAAGAGAGAGAGAGAATAAGAGAGAGAAAATAAGAGAGAGAAAGAGAGAGAATAAGAGAGAGAGAGAGAATAAGAGAGAGAGAATAAGAGAGAAAGAATAAGAGAGAAAGAATAAGAAAGAGAGAATAAGAATGAGAGAGAATAAGAGAGAGAAAGAAAATGAGAGAGAGGGAGGGAAAAAGAGAGAGAGTGTGTGTGAGTGAGAGAGAGAATAAAAGGGAGAGAATGAGAGAGAAGAGAAAGAAAAAGAGAGAGAATAATAAGAGAAAGAGCGAACGCATAGTAATCAAATGTAATAATGTTGAAATGCTAATATTAACGGGAGCAAAGCATCGCATCACATCGTATATACACTAATGAATGCAAAGCTTCTGGTGGTGTGGAGCAAGTTGAGAGTAGAAGCCAAGCTGACATCGGGTACTGAGGACTAAGGACAAGCTCGCTTGATTACTTTGGCCACACCGACGAGATGCCTTCACCTCGGATGGGCCACTGATGCCACATTGCTCTATTTGCCCATCAAACCCAGCCAGGCAGACACACACACACACACCGGTTAAGTGATCTCCCACTGCTCTCACATCTCATCCATACTCATTTTGCCTTGGAGATTTAATTTAATAATATTGATCTTTCCTCTTTACTCATATAGCAATTTCTCCCATTTTATAAAACAAAATAATAATAATAATATAAATAAATATAAATTCAACTTGACAATATGAAAAGAAAATTTTCCAAATTAAACAAATTTTTTATTAGCTTTCTGGCACTCCCTGAAAGTGTTTAATCTTGTATCATAAAAATTCTGAGATTAATACACTGAAAGCAATTAATTTTGTTTGTTTATTTTGGCACAATCTTCTTATTTTTTCTTCTTTCTATTTTCTCTAAAAGATAAATGGTTATTAGCAGCTTTGACGTTGCTTTCATGACTACAAATTGGTTGATTAGAAGCGTGTTGTCCACCCCAAAGAGAGAGAAAGAGAGAGAGAGAGAGAGAGAGAGAGAGAGAAAGAGAGAGAGA
>DVQH01001436.1:0-12834 GCA_018231625.1 Papilio phestus | reverse complement strand
AGTGTTAAATTACTCAGGAAATCTTTCCGGGAAGGAAGATGGTTCCCACATATATGTCGGTGAGATCTGGCACTTTTAAGATATTGTTTTACTTTCTAAAATGTTTTATCTTGAAATAATGAGTCAATTATTATCACTGTCACTTTTGACCATGAGATGAGTCATTTCTTATTGGTCAGTGTAGCGATTGGCGCCAGACTCACATCTGACTCACTGCCACAGGCTTTCTGCCTTGGTTTTCTTATATAAAAGGCATGTTTACCTTATTCATTAAGCCTTACTTTAACCCTTATTTTGGTTGAGCTTTTGATGCCCGTTTCCACTTTTAGAAAAGTGTTATCACATATTGGTGATTGAGAGGTTACCCTTTTCTAACTTGGCCTCTCGCTAGCCTTGTGTAGCACGGACCCTTCCACCAGAGATTGGAATCCTAAGGCAAATGAGCTTGATGCCTATTCCATCCCACCCGAAATGGGTCCCTTACCATATTGTCACCTGAAGCCCATTGGTCATCGCCTATATCTCTGGATCTGAACTCCACATATGGTAAGCCACTAAAATCTAAGTAACTCGTTTCTATGGTCCAGATTCTAAACCTTGACATTAGTGTTAGATCAGTCTATTCCGTGTGACGACAGCATTCTAGTCAATCTCCATTCTTTGACTGATTCTGACTGCAAATTGGTCTCTTGAGAAACTTTCCAGAATTTATTGAGCAATTCCCCAGAATCATACAACATATATTTTATTCAATTTTATTAAAAATTACATTTTGTCAATTACTTTTGTTAATTAATTTTTTAATAAAAAATAACACAAATTTTATTAAACCAACATATTTTGTATAAAGGCATATGAAATAATCTTCTTTTAAAAACATTTCTGATAATGAGAAATGATTTCATTAAAATAATTTGCATAATTTGAAATAATTAATTTAATTTATTCTAATTTCTTGTTTATTTTAAAGCATGTAACTATACAATATTTATTTTTATGTAACTATTACAAAAATAGATTAAAAATATACTATATTTATATTATAATATAAAATATTGATTGATTTAAAATAAAAACAAATGTTATGCTTCATCCCAGAAAACTTTGTTCTGTTCTTCAAGAACATGTTGTTTAATCTGGGTGCACATAAAGTTAAGATTATTTCCCGGCACCGCAACGTTGGTTTCATTTTCAAACTCAGTCTCAAGTCGAAGCATATGACAGTAGACGGCTCGTGCTGTTTTGAAAGGAACACGCATTTGTTTGATGTTCCATCGATTCACTGTTTCCTTAATGTGCTTCGCTGAACGAAAAGTAAGTTGTATCACAATTGGGTACACTTGACAATTGTAAAACTCATGCAAAGTGTTAGCCACAACCGAGACCACCGGATGGCACTGCTGATGCGCTATCGCCTGCAAACTTGCCACCGAGATGCACTCGTAGGAATCCTTGGAGTTGAGACAAAAATTGTCAAAATTAAAACCCGAAAAATAACCAGTTCAATCCGAAGTCAATCCGAAAAGTACATCCCGTTTAACCCGTTTCACAAATATTTTATTTTATATATTTATATTTTATAACTTATAACCTAACCTCTCTTTCTGTCTCACAATAACCTAACCTTACCGCTCTTTTGGTCCCACAATAACCTCTCCAACTCTCCCTCTCTCCTTCACTCTCTCCCCCTCTCTCCCTCCTTCTCTTCCTCTCTCTCTTTCTCTAAAAAAAGGTTAGGTTATTGAGAGACAGAAAGAGAAAAGAAGCATTTAAAGTTTAATATAAACAGGTTTAAAGAGTTTGGGTTTTTTGGTTTAATTTAAAATGTTTAAAACCCGCGACCCGAACCTAAACTTGTACGGGTAACCCGCTATGGGTTAAAAATTTAAACCCGTTTTTATCCTTACCTTGGAATGTGTACACGCTATGTATTGGTGCTCTCGGTTGGTTCCACCTTGTTCAATCTGTGCCATAGTCATCATGCTGAGGGTCTTCTTAGAGCAAGCCCGAAACAACTCGGGATACTTAGTGGTAAGTCTTTCTACCACAATGTGACTGTAAGGCCCGTAGATTACCACCGGTCGCGGTTGACTAGGCTCAATCATGCGCACCATCTGATAAGACCTGATGCGATTTGTTTCAATGTTTTCCTCGTTGCTCCCGTCAATGTCGGTGCACGAGAAACTTGCCAACACCTGTCCGTGTTCTTCTAGTTTTACATAACCCTTTGATTTGTTTCGTGAAAAGAATCGCCGAAAGAAGCTCCAGAAAGGTCGAAATAGTTTATGCTCATTGGAGCGCGTAAAGTGACGTAACAACTCACAGTCAGCGTTGTACTTACTCGGAATTACTCCACAAGCTTGTTTCCGGCCAAACTCGTCTACTTTCCACGCTCGCCAATATTCCCCTGGTTTACCGTTGTACAACGTATTGTCGATGTAAAGTATATCACCTTTCTTGAACTCTAAAGTAAGCCCTGCTGAATTTCGACTAAACTCGGTTCGAATGTAAAACGAATCTCCAATGGATTGTTCTTGAATTTGATTGTAAACTAAAAAACGTAGGTATTAAAAATTAAATTATAGTCAAACATTAACTATTTAAAATTACCATCAATGTTGAATAGAGCTATAAGAGTAGAATTGTTCGAAACTGGTTTAGCCAACTCAATAGCCGCATCTTCAGCAGTGGCTTTAGTTAGATCAAAGTTATTATACTCGAGAAGTTGGTCGCCAGTCTGAAGAATGCTGGCAAGATACTGATCTATAATCGAGTGAACAAATATACCAACCGCGTTTCCACCAAGTAGTTTAATCTTTTCTAGTGGTTCGCCAATATGAATGCGACGAGGCATGGTGACCGTTAATCGGCTAGATTGATAGAGCATCAACTGTTCATGGCACTTACGTTCAAAGTACACATGCTCTTTATCTTTTTTCTTAAATGCTTCTCGACGTACCAGAGTGCTACGTTTGCGAAACAGTCGTTTGGAAGATTCTTGTTGAACTACTTTGTCTGACTTGGCCGCCTGCGCAATTGAATTATCGGAAGTATTAGTCGAGTTACTCTCCGAACTAGACGTTCGGTTGAGACTTGGTGTAGATCGAGCACATTCAGCTGAGACAATCTTGATCACAATTTCTTCGGTATCGCACTCACGTAGAAGTTTATCCGCAATGCGATAGTTAGCGGTCCGCATGTTGATGCCGCAAAACTCCAGCACTCGATCGCCACTTCGAATACCAGCTAACGCGGCATGACTGCCCGGTACCACTTGTTTTACTACCACTCCATTGGCCAGAGCACTCTCAAAAAAGATTCCTTGAAACGTCTTAGGTCGATTGCTAAGACAAATTTCTCGAAAACAGTGCGTCAAGTTTGGTATGCAATTTAACATGAGAACCATATTCATGTTTTCAATAATTTCATTATCTTTTGTAATTTCCTTAGGTTCTTTTATTTCATTATTTGTAATCAATTTTTCTGAATTTTCATTTTCTTTCAACTTATCATTAAATTTGTTTGAATTTGAATTACTCATTGTGTAGGGTGAAATCTCAATTTGAACTCCGAGTGGGGCTTCGATTTCATCAATATGAACTATTTTGTCTTGTTTTTCCGGTTCTAGGTTGTGAATAGATTCACGGACCACTTCACGACTTACCACCGATTTAGTATAGCTCGCGGTGAGAACCATTGATTGAGCACGCTTGCAATTGCCAGATCGTGGTCCCACCGACACATCAAGCATCGATTTGGAGAACTCAATACACTTCTCCAGTGATTGCTGATATTGAAACCGGGTACCGGTGCCAATTGACTCCAAGTGAATCTCAGACGAAGTTCGTTTGCTGTTCTTTAAATCAAACATCAGATCAAGAGTTTTAACGTTTAAATATTGCTCCTCGGTAGTTGATTGTTGATGAAGATGCTCGGTAAACAACATTTTCGGTGATGTCTCGTCACATGATTCCTCATGATTGATTAGTTTAGAGGTCACCTGCACATGAAAAACCATTATTTTAACAGATTAGTTATTGCAATATAATGTTTAAGGTAATTAAATTTATTTATTGGTAAAGTGATCAGTATGACATTTAAATTATACATCAATTTCCCACTTGTTGCATTAACAAGCGTTACTAAGTAACATAGTAGTTATGCAGAATCACCACTACTTGAGATCCAATGTTTAATTAACCCATAATAACCTTTGGTAGATGATTATTATTATTGTTGTTTAGTTTAAAGTAATTGACATTTAATGAGTGCATAAAAGTGTTTTATTTTATCAATAAAAAATCTTGTTAACATCTATGAAGTAACACACTGATCACGGTATAGTTTTTCTTAGAGATTTAAAGCTGCTTGCTTTTGATGACTTTTCAACAATTAAACTTGGGTATATTTTATATTTATTACAAGTTAAATAGACAAACCAGCAAAGTTTTACTTTGCCTCTGTTAATTTGCATTTTTAAATTTTATTATTCAAGTACTACTTGGTCTAAACCAAGTAAGTTTGGCAGAAACCCAAATTTGCAATATATTTTTAATTTGGTTATTTGTTTAATAAGTTGACACTACCGGTTTTTCTGCTTTGCCAATAACATATCAATCATATGAAAAAACTTAAAACATATTTGTTCGTGAGACAAAGCCAATAATATCAAATTGCGCTTAAAATCACTAAACCAAACCAGTGGGATTATTATTTTGTTATAATTTTAATTCTCAACTTTTGTGTTTTTTACTGTTTTTAAGTTATTTAATATCTAACTCATTTTTTCTTTTGTTAATTTAAATTTAAAACAAATAAGATAACTAATACATATAACTCTTTTTTAGTGGGCTTTTCGTTTCACGTGGTATGTGAACAATCGGTATTTTGTTAATTTCTTATTTTAAAGTTTTGTAATATTATTGTCGCGAGGTAGATTATTGACTTTGATAAATAAAGTAAACAAATTTATCTTGCCCCAATAATTTTACAAAACTTTATAGTAAAAATTAACAAAAATACTAATTGTTCACATACCACGTAAAACGAAAAGCGCACTGAAAACGAGCTATACTAATACAAATGAAGCCACACTGTAATTATAAAATTAGATATAAACCAAAGTTGAATGCCAAATGTTATCACAACCATAATAATAATAATAATTATGCATTATGATGATGTAGAGGTAGATATAGGCAAATATTGTAATAAAGTAGAAGAGTGGGAAGTGTACTCTGTTGACAAAGTGTACCTGATTGTTGGTGGCAATCGAGAGCGGACGAGTTGGCCCTTCGGTGGCGTTGGCCTTCCGGTGTTTGGCTTTACGTCGGCGGGTCGAGTTGTTAAGCTGGTGATTAGCAGTCTGGCACACTCGTTTGTGGTGTTCCAATTCTCGTTGACTGGTAGTGAGCAGACGAGCCACCCGAGCACGGTCATGCTTCTCTTGCACGTACAACAATTGAAACGTTTGAGATTGTTGGTAAAAATGATCTTTCTCCTTGGCCAACTGATCCACCTGTTGGAGCAACTGTTGGCAAGTTTGCCGAAGTAGCAACACTTCGTGAAGCAGTATATCCGGTGGTTGCGGTGGGTTCACACTTAACTCCGAACCCGTCTGGTACAGTGACATTGGTAGATCGGTGGTGGAAAACATGACTCTTGTCACGTGTCAGAGAGAAATGACTTCTACTCTCACTTGAACTTTCACTAAACTCTCCGTTACACGCTAACACACACTCTCTCACTTGACAATGTTGATGTTGTGGCACTGGTCTCAAGTCTACAATTGATACGGCTTTAGACTCTCATGTGCAGTGTGCCGTGTGTCAACGTCACTCGGCATCAGAGTGGCATCCTGGTGCGAGTTGTGTCACCCATATGAGAGTCGTCCCACTACCACACCTCACTTTTCCACACAAAATCTCGCTCACTAGAGACTGAGACTGCTCTACCTAAAAAAGACGCCATCATCAAGATGTAGACGGTGATATGAGCCACAATTCTCTCTACATTACAATCTCTCTTATTCTCTCTCTCACTTTCTCTCTCTCTCTCGCTCTCTCTTTCTCTTTCTCTCTCTCTCTCTCTCTCTCTCTCTCTGTGTGTGTCTTTTTCTCACTCTCCCACTCTTTCTCTCTTTCTCTGTATCTCTCTCTCTCCCTGTCTCTTTCACTTTTTCTCTTTCACTTCCTCTTGCACACACACCCACACACACACTCTCTCTCACTCATTTCTCTCTCTTTCTGTTCTTGTTTTTGTTCCGTTTCCATTTTTGCCAATTTCTCTATTACTATTTCTTTCTAATAGTTTTTATTGTTTTATTTTTTACAATTATTACGATTATTTTTACAATTTATTATTTTGAATAATAAAATACATTTACTTGCCTTGATAAAAAATCTAATTTTATTCTTAATTCACATTTAACACCTTTGTTGTCTATATTTTACCCGTTCTGTATTCTTTTTTCCAAGATTTGATTTTCTTCTGAATGTCTTATTCATTATTTTTTAGTTCTTTAATTTGATTATATTTTGTACATTTTCTCTTTCTCTATTTTATTAAGTTTTAATATTTTCTCCTGATTTACTTATCTTCTTTTCATTTTTTCTTTTTTATTTATTTTATTATCTTTTATTCTTTTTCTTTAACTTTCTTTCTCTTTCTCTCTCACTTTCAAACTGGAGTAAGCATACATCGCAGTTGGATTGCTCTCATGAGACATCATGTGACTCTCTCTTTGTCTCTGTCTGTCTCTCTCCCTCTCTCTTTTAACCTAAATGACACTTTCACCATAGCCTAGCTACCGATAAGATCCCAAAGCACAAGACAGATTATGTCTGAAGAGTGGGACAGTTGGCACCTTGAGTTACCTCTACACGGCACACAGTCTCACATACACACTTTCACTTTGATTATAGTATGTAAGCCCTTTCGCTACTGATCTCTGTTCTATCTATCTCTTCTTGCTTCCCCTCTAAACTAACTTCTACTTCTCACTATTATCCTCTCTTGTCATCCCTTAACTTCACTGTTTTTTGATACTGTGTCATCCCACTACAGTTTGCACTGAAACACTTAATTTGTCAATTTTAACTTTGACCATGATTTGGGAGTTGGAAATTTACCACACTTGGAAAAATGGAACTTCGATAAAAAAACAATCAAACTTATATTACAGATATATCTTATAATAAAATTATCTTTTAAAATTAAATTAAAAAATAATTAAAATCCCAATTGTTTATGATCATAATGACTCAAAATATATAGAGAAAAACTTTAATAAAGTAAATACTATAATTTAAAATTTAAAAAATCATTCATATGTTACAACACACTAGATGGCACAGTAAATATTCGTATGAAATTTTTAAAAGAAACAGAAATATGATTCAACAATATTATAATTATTAATTAAACCAAAAACAAAGTTTTTTAATAGATAATTAGATTTTGAATAAAATTTAATAACACTATCATAATTCTATATTTCATTATAATTTCTACAATGTTAAAAATACTGTCTGGTTATAACCTAACATTAAGCACGTTTTTGGTTATAAAAACTTACAATTTAAAAAATACCAGTTTTTAAGATGATAATTTAAAAGTAGTTGTCTTATAACCCTACAATTAAAAAAATTCAGCTTATAAGCGTTGATTTTTCAAAATGTCTGTTTATAAACTTACACTGTTTAAATTGAAAATCTATTAAAAAGCTTGTCGAGTTATAACTAGAAACGTTCTTAATGTTTTCTTATAACCGGACAGTACTTTTAACAGTGTATTAAAAAATTATTTTAAAAAAACAAATAACATAATTGTTTATTGTCAAAACAAAACTAGTAAAATTTAAAAAAACCAATTATTTAAAAATCATTATTTGTGTTTTTTTGTTTTCCATAATTCAAAAATTGAAACAAAGTGTTTATTACACAATTGTGCTTTGATCCAAACCAGTACTCAAAAATGATGATGAGCGCTTCAGAAGAGTGTCAAGTGCAATTGGGTTGAAGTGAGATCGCCTTCACTCAGTTGTGAGAAGTTAAAGAAGAAGTGAAATGCGAGGCAGACAAGCATATCAAATCTAATTTTCGTTGACTCTAGAGAAGAGTCTCACTCTCGCTCCACTGATCTGTTTGCATTTTTTCTACACTTTTTTATATTTAAGGATCATTCTTCTACTATTTGCCATCTTAGCCGGCGTACGGAAAGCATATTTAAAACAGATGCTCTGTTTGAGAGCGCGTGCAAAACATTGGCAATGATTGAGAGAGAGAGAGAGAGAGAGAGAAAGATAGAAAGAGAGAAAGAGAGTGAAAGAGAGAGAGTGAAAGAGAAAGAGAGAGTGAAAGAGAGAGAGTGAAAGATAGAGAGTGAAAGAGAGAGAGTGAAAGATAGAGAGTGAAAAAGAGAGAGAGTGTGAAAGAGAGAGAAAGAGAGAGAATAAGAGAGAGATTCAAAGAGAGAGAGAGAGAGAGAGAGAGTCAGAGAGAGAGAGAGTCAGAGAGAGAGAGAGAGAGAGAGAGAGTCAGAGAGAGAAAGAGAAATTCAGATTGAGAGAGAGAGAAAGTAAAAAATTCAGGCATATTCTTGCAAAAAAGTGAACTCTTGAAAATAATTGAGTGTCGAGCGACGGATTGAAAGCCGGATGCAAATATGAACTTATCCAATCCGTAGGGTACTTGTTCAACTTCTTTCCTACAGCTGTCCTAATGTGCTGATGTCAGTGAATCAGTGAACACCATCTGCGTAGGTTCTACTGGCCTTTTACGCACCATCTCATCTCCTTTTTCTCTCTCCCTTTCTCTCTCTCTCTCTCTCTCTCTCTCTTTCTCTCTCTCCTACTCTATCTTATAAGGTTTAACTTTTCTTTTGTTTGCCTCGATACCCCTGAAGTGGAGTAAATTTCTCTCCTTTACTTTCCTATTCTTAACCACCTTTCAGTGCACACTTTTTTTGTCTGATAAACATAAACTTGATTTGCATAAAATTGAAATTGCAAACAAATTTAAATTTTTGCAAACAAATGTTGAGTGAGTGATAATGGAGAGAGAGAAAAGGGTATCCATCGAGAGTGCTTTCACTTCCCTCCTGGGCCGGACGTGCAATTAAGCACTTCACTCGCGTGCCGAGATTGGTATCAACAGTGAGACTAAGTGTGGATGAGATAGAGACAGAAATTGTGATAGTGAGAGCGATAGAGAGAGAGAGAGAGAGAGAGACAGAGAGAGAGAGAGAGAGAGAGAGAGTGAGAGAGAGAGTATTATGGAAAAAGGAAAAATACTGCGCATCAAATTGCAACTTTAGAAAGTCAATTTTCTCAATAAGAATAATTATCTCTTTCTTTCTCCCTCTCTCTCTCCCATTTTCTCTCTCACTCTCTTTCTCTTTTTCTCCCCTTTTCTCACTTATTTATTCTCATACCTTCAAATATTAATGTATTACATCAGCAATATATAATATGAAATTAAATTGTATTTGCAAAGAATAAAATGCAAATTATATGTATATATATTATTATATAAAAATTTATTATTATTAAAAATAAAAATTCAAAATACAATTGTAAAGTTGTTTAATATAAGAATATATAAAACGATCAACATTATTTTTTTAATTATTTAATTTTCAAAGTATTACCTAATGCCAAAAACGGAATAAAAAAATTAAAATTATTTAGTAAAAAAATTATAATGCAAATAAACGACATAAGTTAAATGTAACAACGAGTAAGTAAAACAAAAATGTTTTGTTAAAAAAATAAAACAATAAAAAATTAATTAAAAATAATTAAAACTTAGTAGATGAAAAAGTTATATATGTGTATGCTTGAATTGAATCACAATTAAATGCTGTACACAAAACATACAAAAAGAAGAAATTTTTACAAAGGTTCAAGCTCCGAGTCACATCATCTGTGTATGCATTCATACCATTATTAATAAATTCACCGATTGCGTTTTAGTGTTAGCCGCACTCGGCCACTGTTTTATTTTCTCTAATTTATAAAATTTTAAATTCAACTCTTTGATTTTACTTTATTAAAATTTATCAATGACAAATCTATCGATGTGATCGATAGAGAAGCACTTAAGAAAAAAAATTAAAGACCCTTTTAAACGCGAACAAAATAAAAACATGTGCAAATTATGCAAATTTGTGAGTGAGAAAGAGTGAGGAAAAAACAACAGCAACAACAACAACGAAAAAAATCTAAAACGGATTACAAATGGGAATCGTGGTGAGTGAGTGAATGTGTGTGTGTTAGTATATAATGGATAGGGATTTACTCAATGTGCCTATGGGATGTTAGTATGATAGTTATCACTTTTTTATTCTTTCTTTCCCTTACTTTGCTTTTACCTCTTATTCACTCTCTTTCTCACTTTGATGGTAGCAAGTGTGGGTTCGATTTGCATAACAGTGGTTTGCGTGAAGGTGTGTGCGTTGTGCATCGATCCTGTGTGCTTATTGGCAATCACACTCATGTGTTGTGTGTAGGATCTAATTGAGCAGTGCTAGACCAAGTTTGATTGTCATTCAGATTGGCAAACCTTGATTTGAGCTAAACTTGTGTGAGTGTGTGTCTGTGTCTGTTGCCCTCTTGCTACATAAATGGTACTGCTCGGTTTCAAGTCGTACGACAAACAATGAGATTGGGTTGTGCGATAAGAATGTACCACTGGGGACACCGCACACTTTCCACTCTAACCTATTGAAACCAATCCAAATGGGAGAAATGGGTAAAAACTGATGAGAGGGAAAACGAGAAAGAGAGAGTGAAAAAGAGAAAGAAAAAGAAAGAGAAAGCGAGACAGAAAGAGAAGGAGAGAGAGAGGGAGAAAGAAAGGGAGAGAAAGAAAAAGAGGGAAGAGAGAGAGAAATAGTGAAAGTGAAAGAGAAACAAAGTAAACGAGTAGAAGAAATGCCAGTATCGATATACAAATTAATTGAAAATTTGCCTTGACTCTAATCGAAATCCAATTCAAACTTGTGTTCTTTCTTTTTTATGATTACATAAATGAGCCAATTTTGGGCAGTTTGGCCAATTGGCTTTTTCTTTGTAATGTATTGTTCAATAAGCATATATAAAAAAGAAATATAAGAGAAGTATGTGAAAAAATAAGAAAGAATTTGTTGCAAATTAACATCTAAAATTAGTTTTGCACAATAAGATTATATTTAAATTTTTACAAATTAAACATATTTATATTAACAAACTAGTCATATTTTAAACTACACTAGCCATATTTAAATTATTTTATTTTTATTATTATATTCAAATAGTTTAATTAGTATAGCTCATTTTTAGTGGGCTATCCGTTTCATGTGGTATGTTAACAATTAATATTTTTGTTAATTTCTTATTATAAAGTTTTTTAAAATGATTGGCGCGAGTTAGATTATTCACTGTGATAAAGTAAACGTTCGCATACCACGTAAAACAAAAAATAACTGAAAACGAACTCTATTAATTAGAGTTCAGTCTTTTTATGAAATAACTTTGATAAGTTAGAATTAAAATGAAAATGTAATGGTCTTTATGGTCAATAATTATTAAAGGTCAAAAGTTTTACCTGTAAATTGGTAATTAGAAAAAACTCCAGCTTTAAGTCTAACCAAACTTTTAGTAGAGTGTATTGAAAGAAACAATTACAAATCAAGTATCTAGTATTAATTTTTAATCATTCTGTTTCGCACTTTTTCAATTATTTCTAACTGTCTTATTCTCTTATTCTCATTTTGTTACTCTCTTTCAATACTATAGCAAGCAAGCCTGCAGCAAATCGATGTAATTAGGTAAAATAAAAATGTAATTCTACGACTACGGCGTCTAATCAAATCCACTGTCTGGTCAGTGATTATTGCAGCAGGCAAACTGTTAAGTAAGTGCATTCCACTTTTCTCCTACTCCATTTGCTCAATCTATTTTACCAAATTTTTATTTGCCTTTCTTTGTTGATGTTCCCATGACTGCTGCAAAACACTGAGTTCATTGGGAGTATTGAACTTGTTAAAAATAATAAATCATTTTTTAAAATGATTTTATTAAAATTTATTAAACAATTTATTTTTTACAAGTGGGCCAGCGCTAAAGCGCCGTTTGCCTATTGTAAAAAACGGCGGCAAAGCTGCTGAGGTCAAACTCAAGTTAATTTGAAGGGTTATGCAAAAAAATTCAAATTATATTGAGCGGGAATTAAAAAAGTTCAAATTTTGAATCAAATTGATAGAGAATTCGAAGATTTATGCACAAAATTAAACAAAATTTGAATAAAATTCAAATCATAACACAGAAAATTAGATTCAAATTGGTAAGAAATTCGAATCACAACAATGGGTTTGAATCAGTTAATCACAGTGGAAGTAGCATAACTTTTACAGTACAAAAACGTGGGTGGCACAATACCAAAAAATGACAGAACATAGAACATAGAAAACCACGACCATATTCATTAATATATATAAGAATATGGATAACACAAATCGTTCAAAAAGGTCTAGATCCAGGCGATTATCCACGATTTTCCAAGTTTCGCAGTCGTGGGTTTATCTTCATGAACTCGGTGATCTACAGTGTAACGGTGGTGGGAATCACCGTTGCAACCTATGAATCCATAATCAACGGTCTTTGGGAACGTTCCGTGATTTACTCCATCTTCTGGGGCTTGTCCATACTTCTTTGGTTGTTCTATGTTTGTTCAAGTAAGTTGATACAGTAATATAATTTCTGTAATTCGCAATTTGCGTTGCTTACATATATATTTCTATACTAGAGAGAGAGAGAGAGAGAGAGAGAGAGAGAGAGAGAGAGAGAGAGAGAGA
>DVQH01001435.1:0-12839 GCA_018231625.1 Papilio phestus | reverse complement strand
AGAGAGAGAGAGAGAGAGAGAGAAATGTGTAAGCATATTGTGTGCCAAATTTCAATTTTCTATTTGTCGTTTTCTCACACATGGAAAGAGAGGGAATATGAGAAAAAAAGAAAAATTTCTTTAATAAATAAATCTTCATAATAATGTAGAAATGAAATTGCTTTAGCCAAAAAAACATTTGATAACCTAGAGATTCGTTGTGAACAAATCTAAGGTAATTTGCAAACATGTTTAATCAATAATACTAGGTTGCGTTGAGACTCGCTGCCTTACAATCGACTTAGTCTTTAAGCATCAAAAGACGAGTCGAATAGAATCATGTGATGGCTAATTTTTTCGATACAAATTACAGCAATGCTATTTTTGAAATCATGTTGAAATAAAAGTTAATTGCAACCGGATGTGTGTTGCCTGAGTGACTTGATGGCTCGGTGGGTGATGCAAGTGTGTGTGATTGATGTGGAACGGACCAATCTCGGCAGTCCGCACTCGCCAAGCTGGTCCAAGTGAGTGTGAGAGTGATAGTGCGAGAGAGGAGGGAAAAGTCAGATTTATGACACCTCGGTTGCGCGTTGGCTGGCTGGAAGTGATCGATGGTGGCACGATCCAATCACCACCGCCACTCTGCCCTCTGCCAATGAACTCCTTCCGTGCCAACCTAGCCTGCTCCTATCGGACTGCCATCTTGGAAGGCCCAGATCGTGCTGACTCGATCGATCCTCACTATACCCACACACCAGCCACCAGTTCAAGTCAACACCATTGCAACTTTTGCATCTTGATAGTTGGTGATAGTAAACACTAGACCGGCTCTCTTCTGATCACTAACAGAAAAGTAATGACTTTTCTAGCTCAGCAAATTATAGATGAAACATCTATAATGACTGTTTAAACATAAGTAAAGTGAGTTAAAGTTGTGTTCAATTCAAAAAAATATTTACGGTTTTAGGGGCAGAAGCAATGTTTTAATATTTTAACTAATGTAAGAAATATTGTTTTAAGCCAATGAAAAAATTCACTTAAGGTTATGTTTAAAGTAATCAAAAGTAGATTTATTTTGTTGTACTTGGATTAATTTAAACTCAAGTTTAAACTTTTGTGTGTTAAATTAATGTGTGTAGGTACCAAATTTAGTCAATTGACAAATTGATGACCCATTTTAGTCAAATTTACGCTATCTTTTGGCAGATTCTACCTTTTCTTTCATCATTCTCAGTTTACAGTGTTCACTTGGGTGCCATTGCCCACTCATCGTAACAATTGAATTCGGGACCCGATTCAATTGGCGCCAATTTTCGTGTCAATCACCCATCGCAATGTGGCATAGCACGAAGGAGAAAAGACGAATCGAGTGGAACAAATCAACTGGGAACAGTTTGGGTATCGGGCTCACTATCTGTTAGAGTTGACTAGTCCCTATGCGCTACACCTCTACCCAGACTTGCGTGTGGGGTGTGAAAAATAAACAAGAAAATTTCCTTTACTTGGACGTGGAGTTAGTGGCCTGTTTTAAATTGAAATCACTGCAGCAGTTTAATGGAGTAGCGAGTAAAGTATGAAGGAAAGAGTGAAAGAGAGGAGAAAGAAAGGGGATCTCTTAGTGCATTTACTACTCACCAGAGTAATGATGCTGGCTTTGGCCGGACTGGTTTAGCACGGAACAAGCAGTTGGTTCTAACAGTTGCGTGACGAGTAGCACAAGGTACATCCAACGATGTAGGCATGGTGATAATGGTGGTTGACGTGGCAAAGTGCTTGGTAGAAGCTTCAGTCTGGATCGCTTAGCTCGGCAACCATGCCTGAGGCTGCGAGCGTGCGGACAAGTGTTGGTCAGCTGCTCCATAGAGGCTACTTGCAAACGGTCACTGGCGCTACCCGATCATGCCGCCACCCAGACACCACTCGACGGTCGGGTACTCGACCCGACCCACACACCACGCCTTCACTGAGTCCGGCCCAACATTGGCCCACTATTCACTTTTCCACCGTCTTCCTCTCCACTTTTCGAGTTCAATCCCTTTCACGTTGCTAACACTGATGACAAATCTGCAAATAAACAAATCATTTACATTGTTATTATTGAGAACAATTAGCAATTATTCAGTCAACTCAAAGCAAAATCACAACAGATGCAAATCTTAGAATTTTACTCTGTTGTCTTTTTAAGCAAACAAATAGCATTCACATTTATATACTATACAGGGAAGCTCGCATTAAGAGTGTTGAGTGATGACGGCTGTGGTGGTGGTGACAATGAAATTGAGAGGAAGATGAGATAGAAAATTGCAATATTTTATTGCCATAATATTCCCTCATTTTCCAATTGCCCTTTACGTGGTTGGGTAAAAAATGCTCAAGTGGGGCAGTAGGAATGGATGCGCGCGGCGGTTGGAAACAGCAGCAGCTGTTCGTCATCATCAATTGAGCCAGCATTGACAAGCAACCAATGACAATAGCTGGGGAGTGAAGAGAAAGTGAGGGGCAAAAGATGGATAGAACTTCTATCAAAGTGAGACTGGTTGGTGAGGCTTCGATCTACAGTAATAACTGTTTAATATAACACAACACAGACGCCACACATGCACTGACACAGTGGCATGTGGAGCATCGATGGATGCGAACAAGGCTCCACTCGAATTGCACTCATAACTAGAGCTCGATCAAAGGTTTGCTGCAATGGTGGGGCTAATTAAAACCAGAGGGCCCCAGCAGTCGAGCTTTACACACAAAAAACCTCACTTATTCGTCGTCTTGTACCGGGCTTGTTTGCTGCTTCATTAGTGCTCAGTCCGTGGCTGCATGGCGGTGTGTTCCAATTATCTCCAAACTTGGTTCTACACTCCCTGTTAGTCTTTCTTTCCCCATCTGTTTGTCAAGCGATCGGACCAAACAAGCAAAGCAAACGCAGCAACAACAATGCAAACAGGCTTCTCAAAGGAGACACCGATGGGCCTGCTTTGAATACTACATTACATTTACTCTAACAACTTGCATTTCATCATGATTCCTTGATTTCTCGATTACAACTTTGTTCGTTACTAATGCTTAGTTACTCTATTTTTCTGTTTTAAATGTTTCTCTTATATTTATGTTTCCATAAAAATAACCTGCAAATTTTTAAATTGATTGTTTTAAAACTAACTGTACAATAACTGTCTAAATAACATTCACAAAATCATAATAATTAGTTTTAAAATATGACAAGGAATAGATTGGAAAAATTTTTGATTTGATTGTAGGTTGGGATTGAAATGGCCTAAAATTTTAGCTTTTTCTACTAGACATTTCGCCAAGAACAAAAGGCTATTTTAGAAGTCTAGATAATCGTCTGGTCACTTCACTAGACAAACATAAAGGCCGGTACAGTAAGATATAATAGACTGAGCTTAATACGGTACAGCTCGGATCAATTGAAACTCACTCCAACACAAACAAAGACAATGTGACAAACAAAAAGAATTTTATAAAATACTGTTCTTTAAATTCCTCGAATAGAGCTTAACAGAAAAAATTATAAAAATTAAGAAATTGTTTTTAAAGTGAAAAGTACCGATAGTTTGCCAGGGGATTTAGCAATGTTTTCAAAGTATAATAATGAAAAAAACTAGAAAAATCTGAAATAAGCAGACAGAAAGTGAGCAAAAGAGAAAAAGAAATGCAGAAAGAATAGAGCCAACGCGGAATTACTTTTAATTATAGACTATTCTGCACGAAGCAGTGAGTCGAGTGATCCGGCAAGATGTGCTCTCTCTCTCTCTCTCTCTTTCCACAACAATCTCTCAATTGTAAGAGATAGTTTTGAAAAACGATCAATAGATCAGCTCCAAATAGAAAGGCAATATCACAGACTTGACAGCGCTAAGAGCCTTTAATTTAAGACGTGGATAAAATAAAATAAAATCTAAAGTAAACTGAGAACTTTTTCTACATAAAAATATAAACCTTGTATTTCCATTACGTATTTTAAAAAATGTTTATTTTTGTTATAAACGTGACACTTACTCGAAAGTTTAGATGAGTTTAAAGTTTGTCATTATGAAGCATCACACACTTAGATTGTAAAAAGAAGACAACCGAGTGGAGAGCTAAATGGTAGAAGCACAATCGGAATAAGTTTGAATGATAAAGGAGATGATAAATTTCCTGATTGAACCCACAATCCTGATGGCACCAGTGTGGGGTCTAGAGGTCCGAAGACTGGCGCGCCAAATCGAGCAACCAATTCAAACTGTGGCACGAGGGATTGGTGGAGTGGACCTGTCTGAAGAGAGTGGCACTCTCCAGTGCCGAGCAGTGCAGTCAAACTGGCACCACACTCGGACGCCCAATAGACCTACCAGACGGCCACCAGACCCAGAACACCAACAGAGTGGCATTGCACACAGCACCGAGTTGGCTCGCGTAGAAGGAGCACGTCTATGAGTGGCAGTGGATTGTGTGAATGCAGCATCAAGGCACTGCCACCACTGGTCTATAGCCATCCACACAGTGAAGGGTACCAATTAGACCCGACTGGGATCGAAGATGCCAGCCGGTCTGAATTAGAAACTTGCGCCATTGGTAACTCCTGATGAAAAGATTTAATTCGATAGGAGATCCACAACAACTGCAATCAAGAGCAGAGCAAGTGAGCCACAAGATTTCCACCATCACTACTCTCATCCCACCTCTCATATATAGTCATGAGAAAAAAATAAAATCTCGGGAGAACAATTGTCCCACAATCATCTTGACTTTAACACAATTGTTTTCAACCTCTATTGATAGGGATTATCAATTTGTTTCATTCTCACTACTTTACTTATTCTCCATAAACCACCAATTTATACACTTTACAATTGATAATGTAGTTATTAAATAAAAGACTTTAAAAACATAAACCTTGAATTAAAACTTCCATTTCTAAAGCGACTTGCTACTTAAGTTTACGATATCACTAAAGAAGATTTCCAAAAAGTTTTATAATACCCATAACGTGTCATGTGGAGCAATGTTGATGCAAATGTGTTTAATGCGTCTGAAGTATCTCAGATGTGGCTCCAGACACTAATAGCAGGACATAAATTTGGGGACAGCGGTTACATAAAAGGAAGAAACAAGACACATCACTGAAATTAAAATCATCATATGACTATGTGATACATTGTATACTGACAACTTTTCTTCTTTCTTTCTTACTCAAACACCAAGCATTAGTGATGTGTAGAAGAATCGATTTAAGGAAGCACACTCTGCAGTGTCACTTCTCAATGGCTTCGAGTTGTACATTATGATTTAAATTTTATTAACCCAATTAAGATATGCTTGTGCGAGAAAGACACCCACCCACACACACAATGTTTGTCAGAGTTGTAGAACACGCAGAGCTGTGCTCTGCTGATGATGATGATCTGTGACGGTGGCGAGTGAGAGCGCACACTGGGGTGCTGTAAATAATGGCGCCTTGCCCGTAATATCGCAATCGGGTGGCTCGATATGACTCCGACAGCCGGTCAGTCGATCTCGAGCAACAATCGGACTGTGAGGGTTAATGATGCATCGCAAACAAATCGCCACTTGACTCAAGCCGCAGCCTTTCGATGCTGATGCAGTCCACTTTAAAGTGTTGCCACAAATGGTCAACGACAGTCAAAGAGAAACACACAAAGAGAGGGAGAGAGAGAGTGCTGTGAGTCAACAATAAAGCAATAATCTTTCAAAACAATGGTACAAGCCAGCTTCCCATGGGAATTCTTCTTTTCACTCGCTCCTCCCTTTCGCAACTCTAACAAATTAATTTAACTTAACTACAACACATTCTTTCACATTCGTAATTGCATCTAGTTCAAACTTGTCAGTTCAGTCATGTCAAATCTTCCTAAACTAAATCTACAATAACAAACCATAAAGATTTTTATTAACTTAAGGATTTGCATAATATCAATTCAAAAAAAATATTTAACGTTTTTATCCCAGGGTATTGCTTAAATTATGCTCTATGATAGACGAATTGTAGTACCGATAAAAAATCTGTTTTTTCTTCTTAAAACTATCGATAGAATTGTTTTTAATCAAGCTAAAAGCTCATCAGCGAGTCTGCTTTATCGATTAACTATCTGCGTCACATGTAAATTAACAACACTGACAATTGAAAGTTGCTGATGTTGTGTTATTTAGGATCAATGTCACTTCATACATCACTAGAAAATAACAATAAGACTCATTGTCGCAGCTCGAAGTGGGTTGAAAAACGGCAATTCAAATAAATCTCTAGTTGTAATCGATTTGTCAATGCTAAATTTAGTGAACAATTACTGCGTTCATAGAAGACGTCTTATTACATTGTCCACCATTAGTGGACTTTGTAGTTTTTTGTATTATTAAAACTGTTGGTTTACTGTTTTAAACTAAATCAAAATTAGATTTACATAAAGAGAAAGAGAGAGAGAGAGAGAGAGAAAAGATAAAAAAGACAATTGGTGAGAAATAGAGAGAAAGCCTGAACCAAATTAGCATCATCGGGAAGCAAATACAGAGTAGCGCACACTGTGTGAGCTCATTGATTGGAACGAGCACAATGCACCAACATAGACAGTCTTAGCTGACTGCTTGCAGCGTAGTCTCAGGATAACTCAATTAAAAATAAATATCGACAAACTGAATAATAAATGAATTAAACAAAGCGTGCACTCAAAAAAATCAAGTACAAAACAAGACAAAAAAGAAATCTCGCCTAGTGACAGTAGGGTTAATTTGGTTGTATATTTAAATGAAGCAATATTTAACTTAGTTGTAAAACTTGAATGAAATGTTTGACAACAAAGTTAAATCTGGTTCAATCAAATGGGTAGAAGAGGAGAGTAAGTTGGCAAACACAAATGAGCTCAAGGCTGTCGATCCAGTGGCTGACTGACTGGGTGGTAGTGCTCAAGCAATGGGTCATCTTTGGCAAGGCAACCCAACCAATCCAACCAAGCCAACCACCACACGCCTTCACTCCACCACTTTCTCCATTCTTTCCAACACTTCACATCTTTTTATTTTAAATTATTTTCAACTTTACAACTTGGTCTTTTTCTCAAAACACGCCAACAATTGGTGATTTATAGTGTTGCGTTTCACTGTCTTAGAAACAGTGTTGTCAATTGCCATCTGAGATGTGTATCACGAACACACACACACATATATATACATTTGCTTTTTCACTTTCGCTCACTGCTCTCCATAAATGATCGTAAATATTTTAGTCATGCTATGACATTTTATTTTTTAACAAATGAAACCAACACTACCGATTAGCGAAATAACAAGAACCATTTTGAGACCAGAAGACTAGGACAGCTTATAGAATAAAGTGATTCGAAAAAGAAACACAAATATCACCTTTAAACTTAATTCTTGAAAATGTGACATACTATAAAAATGAAGATTACTACTTCAATCAACTAAATTAATCAAAAGAAATAAGATTTTGAGCCCCAAGCTGCAAATTTCGGACAAAATTATGCGTCACCTAAATTATTGTAATTAAATTTTCAACAAGTTTTAAGATAAAACTTTGATAAAAAAATTTCTCAAGAGCATCAGACAAGAGATAAGCATTTAGATTAAGTTGGCAGTGGAACCGTTACAGCGAGCCCATTAATATTGTTGGATCGAAATGTTTGCCTACTGCTGCACAATTAATTAAGCAATTTTTCCTGAAAACTAGTTATTGTCAGTTGTCAGTTTTGAAATGGGAAAAAAATTCATCAAAAAGAACAAAAGACACAATCTGTACAAGAGAGTAATTAGAACAGTGGAAAGTTTTGGTTAACAAAGTTATCCGTAATTCAAAGTCGTCGTCATGCAGAGTATATAGTGACAAAGCTGACACTAGGTTTGGATGTGATGCGAGAACTCGAGTTGACTCGAGCTGGCGTGTCCAGTGTTGGTGGCAAGTCGAAATCTGATCCCGATAGCTCGGGAAACTCAGTGATGCCTGTCAATCCGGTCAATCCGTGCAACAATCCAATCAGATGAAGTGCATCTCGACCGATTACTAGCGAGGTCTGGTGGACTACTGGCAACGCGTGCAATCAGTCCGAGTCCAATAGACAGATGGGTAAATAAAGTGCGACAAATCGAGCCACCAAACGGAACAGAGAGGCGCAAGATGAGTGCGCCGAGGAATGCTGAGAATGCAAAACAAAGCCAGACCGGGACCGGAAAGCTCGGCCAAAATGGTTCGACATGGCCCCACCAATGGCGGCAATTTAATTTGTCAACGGATCCAAAGAACATCGGGAGCAGCAAGTTAATTTCGATTTAATTTTCCTATTCATCTTCCTAGTACATGGTTTGTCGAATCTTTTCGATTAAGTCAGATTGCAATAAATTATTTGGCGATCCTCATTGTGGAGATGCAGATTGAATAGAACTGATGATCAAAGCGGATCAGTAATGCCGGTTGTCAATGATGGACAAGTGCTTTTCCTCCATGAATTTCGGCAAAATGGCCCACCTGTAGAGAGTGAAACGAGCTGAGATTAGACGAATGTTATGAACTATTGCGTAAACCAACCGGATGGGAATCAGTAGAGCGATGATGACCGGAAAGATCAACCGGATATATTGCCAAGGCGCAAATCCAAAGAAACAAATTAGTGCCAATTGAAGTAATTGACATAAAGTAAAAGAATGCACGGTGCGTTGGGGACAGTGACGCAGGTAATGGGTTGGCGGATAAGAACTCTGTGGTAAACAAATTTAATAAATGCTTTTAACTACAACTTACGCTCTTTCACTATTCTTACTTGCTCGGTAAAAAGCAGCAGCACTCGTTCGTAAAGTGAGTTGTTGCGCAGGGTAGAGATTGCGCAATAGAGAAAAAGACCACAGAGGACGGCGATGGGGATGAGACCCAAGGTGGCGGGAATGAAGAGGACAGCGAGTGCAATGAGCACGTGTACTGCAATGCCACTCACTCGAGTCTCTCTCACGTTGACCACCACATAGGCTCGGTGAGACGCGTGCTGGCTGTCGTGTGCAGGCACTATGTCCGCTAGCAGACGAGCGTGAAGCGGTGAGTGGGGCAGCACTCCGTGGATCCAAGGCAAACCCATCATGGAGAGAACCGCATTGAGCAAGCCCACCACTAGCAAATCCCAGTGACAGGCATCGCCTTTCTTCAGGTGGTTGGTCGGTGTTGACACCATTGAAGCGCACACATTCTGCGCCACGAAGAACAGCAATGACAGTGAAAAACCAAGCACTATTGATACGGGAATCGACTGCGAGTTGAGTGTCGATAACGAAGCCCAGCGCCATTCAAAATCATTGCTTATCGCAAACGAGTCCACTGTAAATAAATGAATAAGACAATTTAATAAATTACTTTACTAAAAACTAAGATAGATTTGTAGCATTCTCTGTGTATCAAAGGTGGGTGCATAGCAACGCCCATAAAGCATAAGGGTACTGCTTGGCAAATCAATCATAGGGTGCAGTTGGTGCTTCAACCCAGTGAGAGACGACTTACCCTTGACACGATGGAAGGCGGCCGATCCAATTAGACTGAAGAGGATAACCGAAAGAGGAAGTGCGTAGTCAGCAAGTGATTCGCGTAGTAACGAGCTCAAATAGGGTCTGTCGAGTCAGAGAGAAATATTAAATTATCAAATCGAAAAACAATCAAACGTGTGAGCATGAAAGAGAGAAAGAAAAAAGAAATGTTTGGATAGCACAACCAACTGCAAGTCAGCGACGTGCACTAAACGACACATAGAATTAATCCACAGTAAGCAAAAATATAACTAAAAATAAATACAAAACAAAATATAAATTCAGGTAACTCTAAAGGGACTAGTCGAATAGCCGAGTGAGCAAAGAACTGACTAAACTTGTCAAGCAGTGGCACTTGGCAGACAGGCGGAGCTAATTGAATTGCCCTGTCATCTCTGGTGATGCCTCACTTGGAAGCACTTGGCGGTTCAATGTGCGTACCCTCTCTAATCCGATTGACACTTGCCCTCTGAGCGAGCTAGCATCAAAGAGGTAACCTATCCCAAACTATATGGGGTCAAGTTTTTAGAATCCCTCCAAGTGTTTAAAATTGGCTTTTGTGAACAAACTTCTGGCAACGTGGTGCTGGTTTGAGCACGGCAACAGCTCCTCTCAAAAGACAATTGTAATTTACAAACTCTTTATGTGGAACAAGAGAACAAGAGGAGCAAAACAACTGTCCGGTCAATCAAAGCAGCACGAAGCGAGTCAATGTGGATGCGTGTGCTTGGCAGCATCTGTTAGTGTGCACTATTGCACTATTTGGTGTGCACCAAGAGTAGGGTAGCGAGCAAGGCTGACATGTGTCTCCGAGCCGTGAGAGCTCTTGCTCCAGCTCGACTCATCATCGCGTGTGCGTGTCTGACACCATTTTAATATCACATCTTGGGTTCCACCATATGAGCAAAGACACAGACTCCGACCAGAAATTCAGCTTGACTACCATCAGCACTACATCGAAGAAAAAATTAAATTGCATTAAAGACCACATGTTTTCGTTTCACAAATCATCTCATTTTTCTACAAATGCACATAGAAAAATGTTCGCTTACAAAATAAGCCTAAATTGTAATTCAACTAATGGGTCAGATTTGAAAAGCGAAAACAAGGAAAGTTTCTCTTGTAATACGGGAAAATCTTCCGTCTTAATTTGATCCAGAATTGTTGCAATTGAAAAGTTTATTGACACACCGATAGAATAGGATAGAGTGGTTTGGTGAGAAACAAACGTTGAGTGCTCGATTCAAGTTTAAACCAGTACTAAAGTTATTTGTTTGCTCTCTAGCGTGCCCTTGCAAAGAAGCAGATTTTAAAAGTTGAGAATAAAAGAGAGAGAGAGAGAAAGCTTTAGAGGAGTCAAATATTGGAATCTACTACCCTCTTCTCTTTTCTTTCTTTGCTTGTGTCTTCATACCCAAATAAAAAAAGAATAATACAAATCAAAAAGAAAGACGGAACCACTGAAAAGTAAAATGAAAAAAAATTTATTCAGAAATACAAAAGCTTCTCAAAAAGAGGCAGAGACCAACCTCACCTGTTTAATAACAAACCATTAAGGATAAATATATATAGACTTAAAAATTAGATGTAATTATGGTCGATAAATGGCAATCCCAACAATCATAAGAGAGAAGCTTTCAAAAGCAATTCAGTTTAATCAGTTACACTTGGTACCCATTTTGTAGTGTGTGTGTGTGGAGCACGTCATCGATTTGAATTATAGCCCTCAATCGCAAGATCGCGCTTGCAATCAGAACATAACACTGGTTGAGGTTATAGAAAATGAATCAGATTCCCTCTTTGGCGCTAGGTTTCCTTCCTCCTAATCAATCACGATGACTAGATGGAGAACGCGAGATTTCCTGAATTCACACACAACAGCGACGCTAGTCAAACCAAGAAAGGGTCGATCGATCTGAATCTGCCACTGAGTTGTGCTTGCAACAAAGTAGCAAAAAAGAGTTAACGCAGTAGTGGCACTGGCACCAGTAGGCCTGTGACAGCATCGATCTTGAGTGTGGGAGCTTGTGGACTCCACGAGAGACGCACTAAAGACAACAACGCTCATTCCAATCCAACACAAAGAGTACAACAGACATTTAAATTGTCAATTTGGAACGCATTTAGGCAACATCTCTCCCGCGCATATGATTGTGTCGCTCATCTCGATAATTGGAACAAGGTTTTAAAAATACGTTTCCATACATTTTTAAAATCATGAAAATGAAAAGACAAGTTAGTGCTGTCTAATCGGGTTAACGCTTAAATAGCTGCCATCGGTCTTCACTTTCTGCGTCAACCTTTGCACTAACATAGGCAAAGCACTCTGTGCTTTAATCTAGATTAGAATTGAGGTGTCAAATGGAAGACAGGGAAAAAATAATATATAATCGAGTTATGTAAGAATATATAAATGCAAAAGAACAAATAGCCATAACCAAATCAAGCAATTTAAGTCGGGTGAGTACATCTGAGGGGTTAGCAAAAAGTCAAACGATGACGAATGAAGGAGTGAGGTTAGAGACGAGGGGGTAGTATGGGTAAACACTGTGTGCCACACATACATCTCCCAATTGTCTATCGCACGTAGTCACTGTGCACCATCACTCGCCACTGCATCTCGATATCATTAGAATGAGCAAATAATTCGTGTCCAAGCGGTGTGTGTGTGTGTGTGTTTGATCCGAAATCCCAAACGTCGTCGTGCCATTATTCTTGTTGGAGACTTTATGGCTAGTGAGTCGGCAAAGCGCGGGAGCCCAGTTAATATAGTGGCCAAACAATGGACCCAACCAGTCTTAGGCAGCACCAAGAAGTAGATCAATAGTGCTATGTAAATATGACTCGGGTCGGACTGCGGCCAAAGGAGGTAAGGAGAAATAAGAAAAATAAGCATGGGAGAGATAGCGAGCGTGGACAGGAGAGCCAGCCGTCGCCTTCGTGCTGGACGTGTGCGTGCCAAATGTCTAAATCAAAGTCCTCTCTGTGTGGCCGTGAGTCTCTCTCACTTTCTCTCTCTCCCTCTCTCCGCATGTGTCCAAATGAAGTGATCTACCGACCGGACCGTGGGCAAACAGGACCAAGCAAAGTGAAAACGAAACACAAACTAACGATATGAGATTTTGTCGAGTCTACCGAGCGAATAACCGGGAACCGAACCCAAACAACAGACAAGCTAGCCGATGATTGCGATTCTATGCTAAACAGTACTAGAAAAGCAGTTGCCATGAAAAAGATGTTCATTCAGCATCCGGTCAGAGAGAGAGAGAGAGAGAGAGAGAGAGAGAAGGACTCAGGGAAAATAGTTTCCATCTAGG
>DVQH01001434.1:0-12849 GCA_018231625.1 Papilio phestus | reverse complement strand
ATCTCGTCACAGGTGATTGTAACTAGTGACGTGAAATAACGCTCACGTCTACAATCAATAGCGTTTTACATACATATGATAAATATAATATTTCAAGGTTTTAAAGTAAACATACCCAGTGACCTAAAAGTGCGAATAATAGATTCTATGTCAGACATATTTCTGAGTTGCTCCATGGCGTCGTCATTACGTTCTTTGAGCGACTCCTGCGTCGACTGCAGAGCACCGCCGCGCCATCTGTTGCGAAGCTCTTCCACCTGAGAGTCCTTGTTGGTCATGCGGACACGATGGCCGCGGAAAAGAGCCTACAACAATTAAAAAATCCGAATTTTAATATAACTAAAAACGTTACATTGAATGATATCATAAGTTCAAATAAAGTGTAAAACATACCTGAATTTTGGAAGCAGCCCAGTTTTGCCTTTGTTCCTCTTTCATTTTAATCAACATTTCCTTTTGAGCTATGAACCACTTTCTTGCTAAAAATCCTCTTATCACAGCCTGTAATTTTATCGCTGATTGTCGTTTCTTCAAAAACTCTGAACGGATCGATCTCGTTAATTGCTTTCCTTTCCATAGTTCTTGAACTAATTTTACGTATTTAATAAAATTATTGTAACGTTTTTTCTCAAGGTAACATCTTATATTCTTTTGCAAGCACATCGCTGCAGCAATCTTTCGTTGTTTAAGGACTTCCCTTTGCTTCTTGTATCTATATTGGACTTGCATGAATAAAATAGCCGATCGAAGAGTCATAAAACGTTTTCTTTGAATATAACGTCTCGCATGAGCTTGGATTGTTATAATATTTTTTCTGATTTGTAAGTATTGTAGTCTTTGTGTCGTTGTTAGTTTATACAATCTATAATGTCTTTGTATGGTAACTGTAGCTCGTTTTATTTCTAAATATCGTTTACGCTGGATGTACATGCGTATGACCGATTGAACTATTTTTATTTTCTTTCTGTAATCTAAATATTTAGTATAGCATTGCTGCACAATTTCTCTACTTTTCTTGCAAGACCGGTACCAATTTTGGATGTTTACAGCAGATTGTCTTTGTTTTAAATATATCTGTCTTTCTTGTTTACCTTTTATGCATGCCCTAAAAGCAGTTTGAATTATCACACAAGACATCCTTAGTTTAAGATATTTGGTTCGATGCTCACGCATTTCATAGATGGCTCGGTATCGTGTTTGTATAATAGTCGTTGCTTTTTGCAACTTGCTATATTCATTTTTACAAACTTTCATCAACATAAATGCTCGATAACGTTTTTGTACAATTATAGTTGAATTCCTGAGTTTATTGTAATTCTCTCTTTGGCGATGCATTTCCAAAATACTTCTATACCATGTCTGTATTTTAATAACACAATTTCGTAAATGTAAATATTTTATTCTTTCTTCCTTCGCAATTTGGTAAAAACGGAAATATTTTTGAATTTTTACAGCAGAACTTCGTTGTAATAAGTAATTCGTTCGTTCCTTTTTCATAACCAAATACGCCCGAATATGTTTTTGAAGTATAATACAAGATGTCTTCGTTTTTGTATACTCTGATCTTTCTGTTCGCATTAGTATTTTAGCTTTGTAGTAGGTTTGTATAACAGTTGTAGCCTTTTGTAATTTGTTATAGTCATTTTTACAAGTTCTCATTAACAATTGAGCTCGATAACGTCTTTGCAAGGTTATAGCTGCATTTCTTAGTTGTTCAAATCCCTTTCTTTGTTCTCGCATTTGCATAATACTTCTATACCAGGATTGTATTTTAATAACAGAATTTTGTATAAGCAAATATTTTGTTCGTACAGTCTTTGTAATTTGGTACGAACGGAAATATTGTTGAATTTTAACAGCAGAATTTCTTTGCAAGATATAAACCGCTCGCTCTTTCTTCATTGCTAAATACGCACGTATGTGTGTTTGAATGATAGTACAAGATGTTTTAATTCTAAGATACTCAGACCGCTCTTGACGCATTTGCCTCTTAGCTCTGTACCTTTTTTGTAAAACAATTGTTGCGTGTTTCAATTTTACATAGTCGTTTTTACAATTTCTCATTATCATAAGAGCTCTGTAACGTCTCTGTAATATTATAGTTGCATTCTTAAGCTGTTCAAATTCCTTTTTAGATCTTCGCATACTTATAATACTTCTGTACCAAGCTTGTATTTTGATAGCTGAAATTCGTAAATTTATATACTTTTCTCTTATTTTCTTAGATCTATATTGTGTTTGTACAGCAATTGTTGCGTTTCGCAATTTTATGAAGTCGTTTTTACAAACTCTCATCATAGTAAGAGCTCGATAAGCTCTCTGGAAAATTAGAGCTGCATTTCTTATTTGTGTAAATTGATTTTTGCAACGACGCAATAACAGGACACTTCTGTACCACGTCTGTATTTTAATAACAGAATTTCGTATCTTCATATAATTTAATCTCTCTGTTTCTCCGAGTTTATAGAGCCGGAAATATTGTTGTATTTTCACAGCTGAATTCCGTTGGAGGACGTACGCCGCTCGTTCTTTCTTCATTGCTAAGTATGCTCGAATATGTTTTTGAATAATAATACAACATGTCCTAATTTTGAGATACTTTGATTGTTCCTCACACATTTGCAATTTGGCTCTGTATCGTGTTTGTAAAACTATGGTAGCTTTTTGTAATTTTACAAAATCGTTTTTACACTCTCTCATCATTACAAGAGCTCGATAACGTCTCTGTAAAGTTATAGTTGTATTTCTAATCTGTTCATATTCTTTTCTTTCTTGACACATTTTCATAACACTTCTGTACCAAGTCTGTATTTTAATTACCGAATTTCGTAAGTGTAAATACTTTGTTCTCATTTCTTTAGCAATTAAATATGAACGGAAGTATCGTTGAATTTTAATAGCAGAGGTACGTTGTAAGACGTATGCTGACCTTTCTTTCTTCATTGTTAAATATGCTCGAGTGTGCTTTTGTATCTTGCTTACAGCTGTTTTTATCTTCAAATAGGATTCTCTATCCTTCAACATTTGTTGTCTACCTTTTACCCTTCTTTGTAAATTGACGATCAAAGTTTTACTTCGAATGTATTGTGAATGACATTTTTTCATTCTGAATGCAGCTTGGACTTTTACAGTTGTCTTTTTTAAGTGCAAATAGTTGTGTCTTGTTTCTCTCATTTTCAGTAATGCAATGTAATGATTTTCAATTGTAGCCACAGATTTTTTGTAAGCTAAAAATTGTCTCCTTTGTTTGGCCATTCTATAATAATTTTGAATGATGATAATACTTTTGATTTTTAAAGCTAATATACGCATCTGTTCCCTCATCTGTAACTTGCCTTTATACTTCTCTTGAATATAGGAAACAGATTTCTTCAAGCGCATCAATTGTTTTCTTTCAATGAAACAACGAATCGTGCTTTGTACAAGAATTATTTTTTGCACTGTCTTTTGGTAACGCCTTCTGCATATCCAACCTTTCACATACGCTTGAATTTTTCTCGCTGCTTGATATCTTTTTTCGGCTTGTCTTAATTGCAAGACTTTTAGAATTTCCCTCGCTTGTCTTATCTTTTGAATACCGTAATACCATTCTTCTATTATTTGTACATTCCTTTTCATGTCCTGGTATCGACTACGACATAACCATCTTCGGAAATACTTCTGTATGATGATGGTTGCGTAAGTTAGTTGTTGCATTTTCAGCTCCACCATGCGGTTGTATTGGATTCTACGCCACCAAACTTGAATAACACTCGCCGCGTTATTTAACTTATCTCGCACTGCTTGCTCTTTTTTCTTTCGTTCCAGCACAACAGCGTATTTCTTTTTCCACCATATCTGTATAACATTGGCCGCCTTCATAAACAGCGGAGCACGGAACACGTGTATCAACTGCCAGAGTAACGATAGTGTCTTTTCTCTGTGCCCATCGGCAATATCCGTAGCCTTTATATCTCCAACAATAACAAAATTAGCCTCTTTCAATGCATTCAGAGCTACTTGGACGTTATGTATTTTTTGCAAGCGTGATATTGGCGGAGTTCGCAACTGACTTAACAAGCCGTTCTTTATCAGAATTACTTCCATGACTTTGGTCAATCTCACTCCGTCTCTGATGTCGACAGCGATATTGTGAACAGCGTATTTATACTCATCTAAGTAAGATTGTTTATGGCACACAACGTAACCGAGAGGCCGTAAATGTTTGGTGATATCGCCAATACCAGCAATCAGGTCCCTCGTGAAACGGATTAAAATTTCTCGACTATCTTTGCATACGGCGTTTCTACGAAATAGGCAAGGATCGTGAGGTATCAATCTTTTCTGCTTCGCTTGATCCAGAAAGAATACCAACATGAAGAATTTTTTTAGAGTAAACTTTTTAATAGCTTCCATGTAAGCAGGCAAAAGCATATTTGGAGCGCTCGATTTTGAATGTTTATTTTTAAGAAGTGGATTTTTGAACATTCTCTGAATAATAAAGGTAGTAAGGCCTTCGATGTCATTATTTGATTTCATCTGTATGACGAATCCGTAAATAGCTTCCAGACCGACACGAAGCCACAACGGATTGTACGATAATATCAATTCCATTATGATCTTTTGTAATCCTACATCTAAGTGGAGATTGCGATCGTTTCTTATTGCAATTAATTTTTTATCGATCTGTAAATTTAGTTTCACGAACACTTGCGATATTTCTGGGCTCATCAATAAAGCTCTAGCAGATCGTCGCAGACTCATCAACCTGTGACTGTTGTGATACGTGCTGCTGACTTGCTCTTTTGTAGGAGCAACAGGGATTTCTTTATTTCTATTTTCAATCCATGCTTTGCCGAAATCTATCTTTTGCTCAACATTACTATCGAGATCGGCCGGAGGTGTCAAAATATAGTTAAGCCATCTTTTAAATTCTTGTTCGATCTTTTCTACAGCCTCCACGTCGTAGAAGTAAGTTGAGGACGAAAATGGATCGACAGTAAACGATTGAGAATACACGTTTCCCACCTGATTTAAAGAAATATTTTGATTTATACTTTTATTCGCCTCCGATCGTGTATTTGATACTTTACTTGATGTTCGGCTTTCGTCGATATCAATTTTATATTTACTTTTCACAGCTTTTTTGACAACTGCAATAGGAACTTTCCATAGCTCTGGTTCACAATTGATAGATTTCTTGGACCACGTTTGCTTTGCAAACCCTGATACACCGCTTTTATCAACATTTTTGTCGAATGTACGGTTAATGGTAAATGTCGCCATCTGGTTATCTGTTTTATTAAATGACTGCGAGTGGAAAGCTATACCACTCTCTTCTGGTATCGATTGTAGAGGCGGAGTAATAGATCTAGGTGGAGATCTGTCTAATCTCAAATCACTGTATCTATTTTGTTCAAAAAAGTTTCCGTATCTCCTATCAAAACTTTCTCTACACTGATTGTCCTTAAACAAAGCTTGTCTGCATAATTTTGGGTCTCTAATACTGAAAGGTTCATGTCTCAGTTCGGAATTCGTTTGGGGGTACTCTAAGAAAGTATTTGGAGACTCCTTTGTATATGTATCAGAATTAAGCTTCATGTTTAGATTTGTATCGTTTATTAGTTCTTGGGTCTCGTTATTAATTTTAGGTAATACTTTTCTTTCGGTTGAAAACCTCTGAGGGAAAAAGGACAAGTCGCTGATGCGTGAGATTTCGGTGTTAATAGAAAAATTTAGACTGGTTATTTCCTTGGGGGATGATGTATTTGGTATTTTCTTACTCTTTGTCGGCGATTCTATTTCTTCATTCTCATGAGCTGATTGGTCTACAGTTAACCACTTATTCGGTGGCTGGGATGAAGTCATACATATTATTGATCTAGTGTCATTTTCTTTGTCAGGGTATTTAATATCAAGACTGTCATTGAATTCACTATCAGAGTTTACACTGAGTACTATTTTCGGACCTTTATCTAATGTTACATTTTTGGATTGCAATGTCTTCAAGGGCGTAAAGGTAAAGTTATCGAAAATATCTGCAGCAAATGTTTTTAGATCTTGTTTGTTTGATGGTTTCAAAGTATTTCTTTGCATTGGGGAGTTAAATTCGTTGCCATATCCAGTGTCGTAAGGTTTATTGTTTGGTAGGTTGTCTTTACGAGTCTTTCGCACGTTAGCGAATATTTCTGATATGTCAAATTTTAAATCACTGTCTGGAGAAAACTCTATTGGGCACCTGCTTACGTAGCGATCATTACAGTTCTCGTCATTTGAAATATTCTCCTTGTCACATATATCATAAGTCCGATGTTGAATTGATTGCACCACATTAACTGTGGTGTCCACTTTTCTTTGTGTTTTGTAAATAGCTTCCACTCTCTTCTTAGTTACACATGCTGGTGACTTTTTTAACACTTTCTTTTTAATCTTACCTGGCGATATCTTCAATGTTTTTGTAGAAACTTTTCCTTTAATGTTCTGAAAAGATTAATAAAATTTATCTTAAAAATGTATGTTAACAAATATGATGTATGTCTTGATTACATAAATCATTTAATCAAACAAATAAATGCAAAACTAATTTCCATTTCCAGCCAATACATTAAATTATGCATAAGTCACATTTATTTGATTTATTTAAAATTGAACAAACTAAAAAAAGGGGTGATATATTTACTCCATTACATAATCCATAATGTAGATTTTTAAAAACAAAACAGAATCATTAGAAGAACTCACCATAACAGACTTTAGTACAACAAGGACATCAAACCTGCCCCTGTTCTCATTAGTAAAACGAATAGTTTCTCTGAGGGCAGTCGGCTGCAATGGTGTCCACACCATGGTAAGAAGGTAGCATGTCTCTGGTTCCAAGAACAAGCCATCATCGGGCAAATCTATAATAAGCCCTTGTGGCAAAGAACGGCCAAGTATTAGCTGCAAATAAAAACATGAAAATTAATATGATCAATAAAGCGTGTAACCTAGTGGTTAAGGATACAGACTGATTGTGTGTTAGTAGATCCAATTCCCAACATGTATAATAAGCCCAAGCTTCAAGATAACATGTATGATACAAGGAATGGTAGAAAATGCCCTTTATCAATCCGCTGAAAAGCTTCTTTTAGCTTATTACCTACAATGATAACACTATTAACAATGATAACTTAGCTATTTTTTATGGGAAGCTCTACGACACCCTCTCCTTTCCCCCTAACATGTTTGGGTCAGGAACTTTGGGGTGCAATCTTTATTACAAATTTAAAGTTAAAACATTCTTATGTCTATGTTAAAAACAATAAATATAAAACCAAGTAAAAAACAAAATACAAATTTAAAACCAATAAATAAAAAACACAAATTAAGTTTATAAGTATATGGAATTTTAACAAATCATTAATTCATTTAAAGTACCTGTTGAATTTGTTTCAGCGGATTGATTATTTCCAAACATCTCTCACAGGACGTCCCGATGAGAACATTTTCGAAAACAACTTGAGGGGGCCGAGAAAATGGAGCCAAAACTAGTCGGGGGCATTCCTCTTTCGGCGGACTTTTTTTACTGTTTTCATTTTTTCTTGACTTTTTAATACGCTCTGGAGTATTTTCTATCTACAAATTGGACGATCAAGGTATTATTGAAATGAAACAAACAAGAAACATAACAAATTACAAATAGTCATGAACTTACCTGAAAATACATATTTAAAGATTCCTTAAAGATCTTATCCACAATACAGCAATTTTTACGGCACAATAATCTTAATTTATAGTCACATACTCCTTTTCAGTCGTCTAAATTGGTTTCCAGCAAAAACTATTTAACAAACGCATATAACATTCAAATTTTCAAACCAACTGACAAAACTGACGTTCAATCAGTTCAGTTCAGTTGTTTACTGCCAAAGTGCCAACCTTTAAAACAGTTATTTTGCCATATTTTGCTGCTCTATATTTATGTTTATGTAAAACAGCTCATAAAAAGCTGTCTAAAACTTCTTAACTATAAAAATTAAGCATTACTTGAGTTTGATTACAAAAGACAAGCAAAAAATTATTATTATTGAAAGTTGTCTACGCTACATGGTCAAAATAGAAATTAATTCTTGACAAAGAAACTGATAAAATGCAAAATTTGAGACTTTTTTAATTGGTTTTTACCTAAAACTATTTTTTTAGTCCATAGACAATTTCTTGCATGTTAAAGTTCCAGACCCTTGACATTTGCTTGGCATCCTACGAAATGCTGACAATTGACAGTTTCTGACTTTTTGGACATGTCACTCAGTACTGTGCCACTTTTGTCATTATAGAATTTTTCTTGAGGCCTCTCTGCTTGGGATTGTCCACATTTGCCATCTGTGAATCGAGATCCAGGTAATCGTCTCTAAGGTAAGTCGTAGGTACAAGTTCTTAATATGTGGAGTAGGTAATAGACTCTCAAAATTATAACACAGGATTAATATTGCAGGATCCTTATTAAGAAACATGGCCGAGACTCAGACGAATGATAATACTACTTGCGTAGTTTGTTTCAAGAATGTCTTGTATTACTCAATTGGGGAATGTGACCACCCCGTTTGTTTTGAGTGCTCGACTCGTATGCGAGTGCTTTGCTTGCAAAACGAGTGTCCAATCTGTCGGCAGGATCTTTCAAGGGTAACTTATTTTTATTAATCAGAAATGATAAATTAAATTAACATTATGTCGCAATATTTTGAATTGAATTGAAATATTATAATTAAATGAATACTATCATTATATTGATACAGGTTTAGGAAGAAATTAAATGAAAATAAAAGGAAGTGCAAATATAAAAATAACCTGTGACTATTTCCAATTAAATATATTTTTGGAAAGCAATTAAATAACAGCTTTAATTCAGAAAATAAAAGTCCTATAAGAAATCGTATATAAATTAAACACCAATATTTATAAATAAAACTTTTAATTAAAAAAATAATAAAAGGCTTAATGTAGGTCATGGATGATAAAAAAATGTTTAGTGTTCAAAACTTTTTAATTTTTTAGGTTGTCTTCACTGAAACAATTCAACCTTATAAAGAACTCCGCAATAAGGTGTTTAGTGATCGTCTGTTTGAAAGGCAGTTCAAGATAGGGTTCTGTACTGAAGAAATAAAAAAAGAATATGAGAAACTACTGGAACATCGTTGTAAGACATGTGATAAAAACCCCCCATTCCATACATTCACTATGCTGAGTGACCACATGCGGCGGGTCCATGAGCGTTATTACTGTGACCTTTGCGTTAAACATTTGAAGGTAAGATATAAACAATATTTTATGATACAACAACACAACTTGTACTCATTAACATAAAGCTAGGCAGAGTGCGGACTTCCATAAAAGATTTTAGATACAAATTTTTTTGCATATTTCAAAGTGCTTATTCTTTTTTTTAACATTCAAAGTTACACAGAAATATGTATTTTTTCAATCTAATTGAAAACATGTAACTAAGTGGAAATTGCAAAATTATTGCTTATGATAGTTTTCATTAGAAATATATTTATTATTTCTTTTTTGTAGATATTCACCAGTGAACGGAGATGCTATACACGTCAAGAGCTGGCTCACCATCGACGGAAAGGTGACATTGATGACACATCTCATAGGTAATACATATATTTATTTATTTATCTATACTAATATTATAAAGATTTGTATTTTTGTATGTATTAAAATAAGTCCATAACTATTGGGCAGATTTCAAAAATTCTTTCACTATTCAAAGCTATGTTATCACTGAGTAATATAGAAGTTGTTTTTATTACTTTTTTTATTTTACGCGGGTGAAGTCGTGAGTAACAGCTAGTCATAAATAATCGTACAATCTCTTGTACAATTTATATATGCAATTGGACCAATACATAAAAATTCAACAGATGTAGTCTTGAAAAAAGGAAAACATTGTTGTCCTTGTTCTTTCAAAGATAATGTAAGAGATGAGAATATGTTTATATAGAAGTACTTCAACAATGGAAACTCGCCGTCGGAATTTAATATCAGATTATTCAAAACTTGTCTTTGCGCTAAAAGCTCTTCACTTCTTTAACACCATTACTCAACTATTATTGTCTTCGGATTCAACTTCCAGGCATAATCCATTATTGCCCGTAAAATATGGAAAGTGCCACTTACATGACTGATACCGTTTGCTTTTCTACGATTTCAGCATCGCCTTGAAGTTTATTTTCTTATGTAACCAAGCTTGATTTATTCACGTTTAGCTTCGAGTTTTCAAGGAAAGGTGTGACTTGACTCACAATGTTTATATTAGATAAAATACAATATACTAGAAATTATATTTTCAATCACAAAAATCTTAATTTATCATATCATACATATTTCATTTTGTTTTTTTATCATGAGAACGTTCCGCCAAACTTTCGTTTCTTTTTCTCAAATAATTCAAGCAACTAACATAGAATTTCCTTTTAAAGGTTCATTATTCCGTATAACAACAGCTTCTAAATTGAAATCATTATGATTCTAAATGTGTAATTGTATGTACGGTGAGAGGACGTACAAGTATCGTGTTCCAATTCCACTAATGAGACAATCGAAATGCCAAATGCACACGAATACGTTTGATGCTGCACATTACCAACAACTGATACAAAGCTGAAAGCTTAAAAAAAATGTAAAATAAGAAACACGTAGGAAAGGGGTACTGACTACCAATCTTGAGGTAGTGGGTTCGAATTCATTCGACTCAAATAACAGAAATCTTTTAATAAAAAGAATTGGTTGATCATAAAAAAAGCCAGAATTGATTAATAAAGATTTTAAAACAGGAATTTGCAGAAAAGAAAACTCAATCAAGCGTATAGCATTTTATTTATTACATAGTTGTAAAACACGTCATAGTAAAAACAATTTAATGTCAAGTTTATGTAAAAGTGAAATAAATATAAAAGACTTTTGTAAAATAGTGATGGTGACTCACAAAGGATTTCTGGTTAAGATTATGTCCTTAACATCCTTCATGCTATGCAAAAAGAAATCCTTTGTCTGTGCAAAAAGTTGAAAAACCTTGTGATTTAAAAGGCATGGAAATGACCGAATTAGCATAAAAGACTGCAAAACGGAATAGTGCACTACGTTGGTTCAATGTACTTCGATAACAAGATGCTTAAGGATTTTTAGTTCAATACAATTATTTTTTAAATACATAAAGATTGTCGATACATTCTTATTTAAGTAGTGGAAAATTCAAAATAGAATAAAAAATTCTAGTAAAACGAATCTGTGGCAGTCAAGAACTTTGAAATTTCGTCTTAACATGAACTTAACTTTTAATTAAATTTTACTAGAGTCATGTTATATTCAATCCTTTACAAAAGAACTTAACATTTCAATGACTAAGTTTTCTTTTAATTGCGCACAATCTTCTAGTCTCCGGGGATTTTGTGCGGCAAACTGTTTGCTCGCGGACTCGATCTTAGTCTTGGAAACCATTATCATTTTAAGAGGTAAGACTGACAATGAATCCACGGAATAGAGCAAAATTCAACAGTATGAGCTAGCAATAGTGTCTGCTGATCCTAAAACATCCGTCGAAATTTCATTCCTTTTTACACCCACTCTCCAAGGTTACCGCGACAATGGGCTGCTGAGTTGATTTAATGAGCGATAACCTTTAAACTTTCTGCGCGTATTCTGCGAAATAATACCACTTCATTATTCAAACTAATTCGTGCAAATTTGGACTGTGACACTAAAAGAAACAATTTATCTATTATATTATAATGTTATAAGAGGAAATATTTGATTGTTTGCATTTAGTTGAGTCCAAACATACTACAACCGATTACAAAAATTATTTCATCAGAAAGCTATTATCACTGTTTAGCATAGGCTATATTTCATTACAAATAAAGTTATGGATATGACAGAGAAGATATGAAGAGTACATTTTTTACCATTTAGTTATTCATGTCTTCGTATTCAAGAACCTTAATCCTTAATTCATTCAAAAGTATGCTGCTACGAAAAGTGCAACTTATCTTAAATCTGAATCGATCGATTTTCGCCAATTAACTTAACATCACGTTTTGTCCCAAGGGGTTTTTTGTTTCCTTTCCGAACCCATTTACTTTAGTCGCGGCAAGTTGAGTAGTTGTCATCGTTCATCATACAGCACTTTATATTTTGTATTGAAATTTCGTACCTATAATATGATGTAACAACTCTTATCACGCTATTAAGTACATTTAGATATTTTATAGATAAGAAATAAGATTTTACAACTCTAGTTTATTTAATTAATAATCTATAGATTCAAATTAATAACAATCTTGCAACACTTATCATTATTAGCTATAAGTCACAATAACGTCGCAATTGATATAGTAAACTTGTTTACCGTTGTATTTAATTTTTACCTTTTATCATATTTCGAGGAATATCTGCTTTTACGTGTGACTGAATATACGGTCGCTGCGTAGAAGGTGGTGATATGTAGATAATTCTCTCCCAGAATCGATGCGACGTTCATTAAATATTCAAGCAAACGCTTAATGAATAAACACGTGATATAAACGTAGGATAATCACATATGATTTCTATATTGCGAACACATTATTCATATAAAGAATCTGTATACTCGTAATTTTTTGGTAATATATATATATATATGTCGGAGTTGGGTCTTTCTCCCCGACATCATTACTACCGGGTCTTGGTTTCGTGGGCGTTATTTGGGTGAAGTGCGAGCATTAAAACACTAGAGACACGAATTAACACAATATAATTCGAAATCTACACTTATCACATAGCAAATCAACAAGCAAGACCGAGCAGCGGGTTCGTGGCACCTGTTCGTACTTCTACTACACTACTCTC
>DVQH01001433.1:0-12853 GCA_018231625.1 Papilio phestus | reverse complement strand
AAATGCATATTTCAAGTTCGCAGACTCGAAATTGAATGTTGTGATTTTAGAAGTTATAGAACTCACCTCCTTTATTATTAAAAATAAATTATTTTAAGGACAACATAAATGTAAAAAAAAACTTAACTAAAATATGCTTGGACATTCTAGAAAATTTGATCCTTGGTCGTGCTTAAAAATGTAACATTACCTATATATAAGCTTCTAAGTTCTTTAACTACACTTATTAAGTAATCTATAGACTATTACGTTATGTATAATTCATATAACGCAAATGCTGTGATCTACAAATACGTTCGATATTTTTATCAGAGCCGGTGGTAATAATACTGGCGCACTGGGCGAGTTTCTTTTTAGGCCCTTAACAGTAATCCAAGCCGATAAAAAAAAATGTAAGGGGACTCCCAGTCCATTCATATCTGGAGCCCTGGGCAGTCGCCCTGACTCGCACTACCCTAACTTCGAAACTGGTTCTTATGTACTGAACTTGGCTTCGGGCCAAGACAATTATTCCAATTAACTACGTTATGTTCACAAAGGCGTAAAATTATGAATATGAATAAGTGTAATGCAAATCTAAGTAAAGTAGCTAACTACTTTACCCTTTTGATCCTAGGAATTATGTTTGTGTAGATATAGTGCTGCTCTTTAGGGACGTGTGCGTGTACGAACGCGTGTTACATTCTTGTATTAAAGTTAACTTTAATTATTTATTTAACTTAACATTGTAAGTTATGTCAATGTGATTTTATCCAATTACTGAGGAAATCAGAAAATGTTACATAAAATTTTCAGAATAATATTATATAGGTCTGCATTTTGTATTTATCTATTTAACTTAAATCTTGGTATAGTTCACTCATGGAATATATTTTTAGTGCGCCATCTAGTATTGAAAATACTCAACAAGTGCTCTTTTTTCCTTATCGTTTCTGCTACTTGACACTAGATGTCGGATTTTTTTTTTGCTAATTTACAAGGTAGCAAACGAGCAAGCGGCCACCTAAATCATTCGCAATTCGCATATCCTTAATCGACGGAGGAAGAGACGTACATAAAGAGGACATTTCCTCTTCCTATGCGTTTCCTCCACCGTCAAATCCTCGTTCTTTTTACCATTCTATTCTTATGAGAAAAAGCTTGGTGGGATACAATATAATATTGTGGGTACTAATTAAATAATTTTGTTATTATGTATGTTAAGTAACTATATTATTTTATCGCAATTTGGTGAGGTTAGAGTCGATACCAGAGACTATATGTAGATTTGATGTTCTCCTTCTAGCAAATAATCATATAATTTTAAATATTCACCACTTTTTAAATTGATTATTTTATTACCAGGCTGTTCCATAGCCAGATAGTAATTTCATAAGCTATATTTTGTAATTTACGTTTTATTACGTTTTTATGAAACAAGCCTTCATTAACATATTGATTTGAGATTCAAATAGAACATTTGTCTACATTACTATGTAAATTCCATACACAACATACAACTTGAGATTGATGATTGATACGAGAATTTCAACATAATTGCAGTTTTAATCCTAAATATGAAAAACCTTTATGATGTAGGTGAGTATTAATGATAAAAGGGTTTAACAGAAAATACTTACGAGTGCGATTCTGCCAGGAACGACTCTAAATGTCATCAGAGTGTTTCGCCATCGGATTCAATGAAGAACATGATTACCTTTCTAATTACCACGATTTAACTTAACGTACATTTACATACTAACCTCGAAAACATCATAACTACTTTAATATTGTAAATGCGAAAGTTTAGGTGGATAGACGGCGTAAATCGAGATGCGAAAAGCAAACTGGAGGACCGTGGCCAGACATAGGTCGAAATGGAAGAAGTTGCTGGACCAAGTCAAGGCCCACAAAGGGCTGTAGAGCTATAGAAGAAGAAAGAATTTAGATGGATGGATGGATGTTTGTTAGAGTTTGTAGCCTAAACAGATGAACAGATTTCGAACAAATTTGGTACAGATATAGAGAGTAGTCTGGAAGTACACGTAGGCTACTCACTTTTGTTTTTTTTTTAATTCCACGCGAATGGAATCGCAGGCAAAAGCTAGTTTACTATTAAGAACATAACATTAAAGCTATAATATAACATAATGATTTGATTATCCGAATAACTTTTTTTCTTTTACATTTTATGTTTTTGTATTTATGAATTCTTAGCTTAGTCATAATAGAATCATTTTTATCTATTTACTTCCTACAAGAAAGCTCCAGTTATACTTTTATCATAAAAATATAAAAGCTCTTAATGGATTGTTCTACGACCGAGCTAAAGTGTATTGTTCCCCACCATTCAAGTAACACGTTGCCTATTTCGCACGCCTTGAAGTAAATATTACAAAACATCATTGTCTTTATAAATTTTTATTTACAATTATTTATTTTACAATACGTCATTACAACTTACTTATCTCGTGTGGTAGATACTTGGACAGAATATTTTCACGACTACAATATCAAGGCTCGCAGACATTACAAAATATAACTTAGACTATCTGGAAAAGACATATTCAAATATAATATCACAAAAATAATTTAGGGTAACTTTAATACACGCAAGCCTCAATGGATATTTTAAATAGAACTGGCAACTTTTCAGTCTGAATGAAGCATAATTTAATTTAAATAAAACTGTAGGCGTATTTACAAATTAATTGTACTTTGTGTTATTTCATCTTACACTATATTTGTGACTACTTAAACGATTTCATATAAAACGTGCTCACGCAGTGATTATGTTAATGTTAGAGTTAATTTCAACACTTGTATGATAAAAGCTTGAATGTAATTTGAGTATTAATTCTTAAGAAAACATGTAAAAACTTATTAAAAACACTTGTCACACAAGTCGATGCTTCGAAATTATAACCTAGAAACAAATTTATTGAGGCAACTAAAATAATGGCAATTTGTAACTTACGCTTTAGTATTAGTTCTACCAAATTCTTCTATGTGGTCGTATTCTGAGAAGCCAGGGTCGGAATCGTAATATGCGTAATCGTAGCTATTGTCCTCTTTATTAATAGGCTTTGAATGATGCGGGTGATGGTTTGGTTTGGGAACAGGCGTGGATGAAAAAGATACAGGCTCCGTCTGTCTATTTTGATTTCTCGTGTTTTCGTAAGTCCTCGAGGGTGACGCACTCGTTATTCTTACGGGAACGTTCTCTGCGTTAGTGCCTCGTCCCGATGCTTCGAAAGGTCTAGAAGTTGTAGTATATGTTTGGTAGTAGTCGAAAGTCCGTTGTGTGTTTTCAGAGATAGGTCTGGTGGTTGTTGGATAGGTAACTTCAGCGGTGCGCAACGTGACAGTGGGCGCAGGAGGAGTCGGGGCCGGTCTGAACGGTCTAGGTGGAGACGTTTTTGCGATAGGTTTTCGAGAAATCTGATTTTTATTTTGCTCTTTTTGGTCTTCGAAGAGCCTGTTACCGCTTGCGGCTATGTTAATCGAGTGTGCACCCGAAAGAAGCTCTCGTTCATATAACTCGGGCCTGTACTGTCCGTCGTCTTCTCCCTCGGGAGGTCGGTATTGACCGTCGTCTTCTCCGCTGTCCGCGAAGTTTGACGTTTGTGCATTGAAGGCATTATTAGTGTTATATGCTATAGTATTTAGACTTTGCGGAGACTCATATCGTGTTGTCGTTGTGTATGCAGTCGTGATAGGAGAAGATGTTGTTGTTGGATTATTGTAGTAATTTTGTTTTGAGCTTGAGAATTGATTATAATTATTTTTCTCTGGTTCGTACGCGATACTGTTGATGTTTTTGTAAGTTGACGTAGTAGTAATATAATTACGAGTAGTAGTGCTGTAGTCAATAGAATTAGGAGTACCTCTTTCAGTGTTGCCGTTGAAAGGCTGGTTTCTGAGGAAGTCGTTTTCTTTGGGTACGTCGGGTACTACGCTAAAACTATTTCTTAGTTTGAATGGGCGATTCTCGTTCTGTTTTAGTCCGGGCGTCGACTGTGTATCATAGTTGTAGACTTCACCGAAACCGTTCTTTTTCGATTGTTCCGTCGTCGGCAAAGTAAAAGGTGTCGGCGTTGGATTGTTGGGGAAGTATCTATTCGGTTTCGGCGTCACTCTGCTCACTTCAACGTATTCATCCTTGTATTGTGGAGGAACATTCGGCGTCGAAGCAATACTTTGAGTATTTTGTGATGGAATTCTTCGATTATAATTTTTCGGTTGTTCGGAATAAACTTGCGGAGAGAAGGTATTTGGAGGGAATGTCACAGGCGTTTGTGTGGTCGTGTATATGGGGCGCTTTCGAGCTACTTTACGTTTCAGCGATTGCTCGTAGCGGTTTCCCTTTGACGTAGCGGGTACAGGTGAAGAGGAAGGCGATGGGTGATATGTGGTGTACGCTGTAGGAGGGGGAGTCGGGCGTGAAGTAGTGGGGCGACGGAAAGATTGCCGCGACTGCGGGGCCTGCGCCGACGGCTGCTGCGCTTGCGGGGCGGACTGCACGGGGTCATCACGACCGCGATCTCGCTGACCACTGAAGAAGTCCGAGGAGTGTGCGGCACGGAGGTCGTTAGAGGCGGCGGGGCTTGCGGGGGCAGGGGCGGTGTGCAGCGCTAGGCGCCGGTCTCCCGTCTCCGCACGCTGTAGACCGAACTCGGTCTCATCTTCGCGATTGCCTTGAGACAGTTTCTTAGTGTCAAAACCTAATTGTAAAAAAGCAATTGAGATAGGTTATTATAGATTATCACTTTATGTTTGTTATTTCTAAAAGCCTCGCATTTAAAATCGCCTCTACCATTTTGTTCAAGCGTTTCACTGAAGCTTAGCGTTTATTACTCTCAAGTTTTTTTACCGAGGCGTTTGAAATGTAAATTAGGAAAAATATACAATAATTTAAGCTTTGAAGTTAAGATTTTTGTTTAGATTAAAAGCGCCGCATTTTGCGTTTGTTCGGAATTGACCTTTATCTTGTTACCTCAGCATCCTGCCACAATTCGCACGTTACTGTTAAGTTCATGTAAGCATAGCCTAAGATAATTTCAAAGCTTCTTCCGAGAAAAATAGGCATCACCTGGTACAATGAAAGATTTCTTCTTCGTTTCTGTTGTAAGATAAGCTTAAGTTAAAAGTGCGTTAGTGGCAAAGCGCTCACCGGATCCGATCTTGTAGAGATCGAACTGACCGTCGTAGATGTCGGGGCAGGCGAGGGGGTCATCGTCGCCCCAGTCGGTGCACGTCTGTGCCTCCTGATGGAACAACGTGCCGGGAGGACAGAAGAAGCGGAAGTCGCGCACGCCGCCGCCCGCCACGCGCACGCACACGTGGAACGCCTTGCAGCCGGACTTCGCGTCCGCGTAGTACGCGCCCAGGATACGCCCGCGGCAGTTGAATCTTTCCGCTCCACCTGGATACAACATTTAATAAATTCTATCATCATTAGAGGCAATACCACCGAAGGTCGGAACCTGGTCCAGTAAATTTTATGATGCCAACATCTTAAGATGTTATTCTATCAAAGATACCCAATGATAGTTTCCATATTACTTAACATTATAGTTTTATTTTGTTGTCCTCAGAATCTCTTTCTGGTGTTCTCTAAATCTAAAAGTGTGTGCTTAGCTGCGAGTATCAATTTCCATGTATTCTAGTAATTAACTTTCATCACAAAATTTTGTGAAACTAATCGAAATTGGTAATAATTTGAGTTAGTGTACAGTGAGCGCTGTGTGTGCAGCGTAATGGCGGCGGGTCAGCCGTTGATCATCTCCGTTCACCTATCGAGGTCGATTACGTGATCAAATTCGCTATGCTGTTTACCCAACTATGGAGGTATAGGAACATTGTATCTTCCCACGATCTCCTCACAATTATTGATAGCATACTGTATTAGACTGTCATTGCATATCTACTTCTTAATGTCAAAAAACTTGCCAAACCTACCACAGGCTGAATGCTAAGTGGCGTTGTTAGAGGAAAACCTAAATAGATTTTTCTAAATCACTCCAAAATGAGAGACCCGTTAAGTAACGTCTTGCATTTACCAGTCGTAATACGTATAATAATAATAATTACTAAGGTTAAGAAGTTTGTAATTCCACACAATACGAATTTTGTAATAGTTTTAATATAACTACCTGCAATATGTGGCGAAGCAATAAAGCATTTCATACTATCTGTGTTAACGCGGTTACAATTCGATCCCAAACTAGAACACTCCCACACTGAACCTACCAGGTGACAACATTACTACGTGATTAAATATTGTTGACTGTTTTATGGCACAAGAAATGCAACATTTCAGTACAGTTTTCGCAAGTAATCTATGTTTATTGCCTACATTTAGGCCAAATTGCTGAATAATTATGTGCATTGGATATTTTTTTCTATCATTAACCATTTAGTAAGCTAGGAATTATCTGTACCTCTGTATTATTTATACTGTTAGCTTTTAGTATTGCCTGATCTAAAATTATTTAGAAAGCAATCAAATTAACCTCACTTTTGCTATCATAAACGATTATGAAAAAATATTAACCTAAAATTAAAGTAGTTGACTATAACATTTTAAAATTATCAATCTCAAACGATATAAATAATTTGTATACAATCAAAATAATAATAAAACGATAATGCAAATTTCCTGTATTGTGGAGGAGGCCTTACGGGTCATATTTAATGGTCAGCATGTTGCATCAGTGCACATAATGTGGTGAACGTTGTAAGAGCGGCGTTAGACGACGGAGGTTACTCGGTTCCCAAGCGTGCCTACCGCTGGGAACATTAACACTTTTAAAAGATTAACTTTTATATGCCAGTTTGAAACGACCTTTACGTGATAATTATAAATTACTGCCTTTTTAATTAATAGACAATAAAACATTTGATTTATTGTGTTTATTAAATATGCAACTAATTTTTTACGAGTATATTCTGTTACATTAGTACATTAATGTTAACTAAACATAAAACAATGTGTGGTGGAATAAAGACGGATAGGGAAGGAAGAGATAAGATCAGAGTGGTTTTGCAATCTCAGAACGCCGCAAGGTGCGTTAGCATCCTCTACAAAAGGTCAGCTGAACAACGATTGTTTTGTACGGAATAACATAGCCTCATTTAATGTGAGTTTCCACTACATAAACAACAGTCCAAAAATGTTATATAGTTATAGCTTTACCAGATATATAAGACGTTAACAAATAGAACTAATTCCTTCACATTCGAAAGTAATAACAGAGAAGCTGATTGAAGCGACCCCAAGCCAGGATTGGTATGTTTTAGTATAGGCTACGTCACTATTGTTGCAGAGAATAAGACCGATGACAAATGTTTTTGTATGTAGCTATTATTACAATTGTAACTCAAGGCTAAACATATGAACATCTTAAACTCATCACCTGACATTGCTTATGGGACAGAGCAAATCTTACTTCTTACTAATATAATAAATGTGAAAGTTTAGATGGATGGATGGATGTATTCTGAGAGTTTGTAGCCTAAGCGGCTGAATGGATCTCGATGAAATTTGGAATAGGCGTAGAGGACTAGAAGATCACATAGACTACTCACTTTTGTTTTTTTTTATTCCACGCGCACGGAGTCGCGGACTAAAGCTAGTGTAAAAAGAAATTTTTAAATTGCATGCGGGGATGTTAATACTCGATCTGATGATAATGATCTTATTAACAAGAGATCATCTTGTAAAGATCAATATCGATCCCAACAAAAAATACTGTATTCCAATAATCATATTGCTGCTTGAAAAATAACTGTGCACGATGTCATGTGTTTCCGTGTTAACCCGAATCGGGGAGTTTGCGTTTTTTACATGTACGTGTAGTTAACATGCTTTCCAATTAGAAATTTATGTTCACTTACACTTTCTTTCACAAAAACGTTTAAGTATCGACCGCCTTCATTTACGAAATATAACAATACTGTCACTTTATAACCATTTCATTTAATAAAAAATCTAATAATTAAAGTTATGATACTCTGTAACTTTTTAATACAGTGATGTATTTAAAGATGTATTGAACAAAACTCGGAGAAAATGATCCGGAAAGCATCATGCGTAAAGTTGAAACTTCTTCCAACATCTTTACAGATAATTTTTGTTATTACAGTTGCAAAATTCTTTTTTTGTCAACGGAAATAACATTGCTTGTATTTGTTAACATTTGTACTCTAACCGTTGGACAATTCGATGCGACCTGTCATTTGTTTATGACATAACGCATTGTTGATGAGTTAGTTCGTATTATTTTGACAGGGGTCATTACATCTCTATCATTCAGTGTTACGAATATGGATGTTCACGTAACGGCTTCATAATATAAAGATACATTTTTCAATGTACGTAGATGTGAGTGCCTGGTTGATTTGTCGATGCAATTTTTAAATTATTTGCAATATAAAAAGTGTGCCATTAAAGCACGAGCGAGATCAGCAGGATATTAAAATAATAAGTTTGGCATCAAGCTCTAAAAAAGATATTACAATGACATTTTATTAATTACCAAACAATTAACCTAGATTCTCACCGGACTAAACCCGAAAACTAATAAAAGGAAAGGATCGCTTATGTGACCTTGTACTGATCATCCGTTCTCCAACAGCCTAATAGGCCGGTGAATGGGTCGTGAGAAAATCACTTATGTAAATGCAAGTCCGGGGAATCGATTATCGTCGAATGTGCGATGTGTGATCGGTGCATCGAGTGCGCTCGGATGGAAAGTGCATCGGTTAGAGATTGCGCAAGCACAAGCGGCAGGCGGCTCGCAATGCAATACTGCGGCGTTGTGACCCCGCCAAATGAGATGCGACGAATATAATGTAACCGTGCGTTTTTACTGCTAAAATAAATGATTTGCTCATATGCTTCGACTGTGGAAGCCCACGTTACGTATCAAGTATCAAATGTACGCGTGTCGCTTGTTTTTGTTAAAGTTAAGAAGTAAATCTCTTTGCTATTGTCGTGGATTTACATATGTACGTAATTATTATCTTTTACGCAATTTGTCTAAGATATTTTTTTTACATTGATTCGCCATTTATTTAAGCGAAAGTTAATTAACTGCAAATCTTAATTTTCAAGGCACTTACATACATTTTAAAAAGTCATAAGAGCGTAGTAAAGTTTAACAAAACTTAGTAACATTTAGTTATTGAATACAACATGATACATCACAAAACTAATGGAAACAACTCAAGCTAATAATATAATATGTAGTTCATTAAATATGTATTAGAAAAAGTATTAGAAACAATGCGTGTTGATACGACAATGTTTTGCCTTTGTTTGTCAATTCGAGTACTTTTTATCTACATTAGCAATATTAAATGGCTTCCTTATAAAAGTTGGTATACTTTCCGAGTCAGTGACATGCTTGTTAATAAACTTCATCCTGATAACATAGTCATGTTATTTTATTTATAATGTATTTGAAGAAACCGATACTCTGTATAATTATCACCATAATCTTTAGATTTTGCCAATGAAGGTGTCATTGGATCCTTTGATATTCTACAATTTTTCTGCTCCCTACAGTTGTAAATCCCAATGAACACACGTACTAAAGCGCAAAAAACATCATCCCTTTATAGTCGTGTAGTAAATAAAACAAATATTAAAATTGTAAAGCTACTGAACTATTCCTTTGCTTTGATATATTAATTATTTTTAATCGATCGAGTCAGAATCAGTCAGAATCAAAACGGGATAGGAAGAAAAATCATAAATGGGTCACGGTAAATTACAAGCGTGATAAAAATGCACATTGTTTCATGTTAACAATTACCAAGTCACATAATCATTTCCCTATAAACATAATTAATGTTGCTTTCCCACGCGCCCGGATGTCCGCACGTATTTTTGATGCGCGCACGCAAAATATGACACGTAAAGTCCCTCACTTACACATTACACGTAGTGTTGTCCCTTTTACGATGAGCACATTTCACAGCACTAAGACTTACCGAGGACGGGGAGTAGGGTGAGCACTATCCACAGGGGAGACATGTCGCCGCGGTGAGCGTCGCGTTGCAACTGGCGGTGGCTGCGCGCGCGCCGCCCGCCCCGGCTTTGGTGGGGGGCCTGAAAGCTCGAACTCGCCCGCCCGTGCACCAACGATTGAACAGTGTTTCTCAAACTTTACGAATAATGTTTTATTTGAGTAATGATGTAATCATTATTTTCTAAATGCGCCAAGGTTGTTGAAGCATGTAATGAGTATGAAAAGGAATAAGAATATTCATTCTTATTCTACCTATGAACATTTAATATAAATTGCATGTAACATAGTTTTCCAACAGTAAGTATGCATATAGTTTTATTATTGAAGTCTTTTATTCCTCTTTCTTTAGCCAGTTTAATTATGTTTTTTAACACTTTATAAGACTCAAGTACATGTATAGCAATTGTAAATACGTAGATGGTTAGGAACCACTGACAATGACCTATTGTAATACAAGAAGCGCCCATTGCACAAAGTAACAAGTTGACTATGTAAGGGTCAACTTGATAGATCCGTGATAGTGGAATTCACAATCAGGATGTTCACATTAGTAAATGTCAAGTAAAAAGTATTTGTTAAAGTCAAGACAAACAATTGTACTGTATCTAGTTGCTTAGAATTTTTGACTTCGAGTACTGAAGGGCGCTTTTATATTTTTCCGTAAGTAGAATAGTCATTTAGGTCAGCTCATAATGTTTATATGAGTACTGTAAATATTATTTTGAACAATAATCATTGCACTTATTAAACAAAAATTGCTACCATATTTAGCATTCTTATTTTTTATGAACATATAGTTTGATTTAAGATGTAACAGTATGTATAATCAGAATAACAAAATATCTAGTGCTCTCCGCGGTGTTACAGTTATATAATTCATATGAAACATATAAACTGTTCATACAAACATTATCTCTTTACTTAGACGTAACTTAATGCATTGTCGCGCTCAATGCATACTTGTTATATGATTATAATCTTTACGCCCGTCTTTTCTTACATCAAAAACAAACGTATTTATAAAGTAAGTAACATTTCGTTTAAGTATTTTTTAGTGATGTTCAGTGAGAATTTATTTTATGAAGAAGTAAAGCAATATCATTCTTTAATGGGTAATGTAAACTTGTAGGACATAAATAGATACAGATTTACAAAAATCAATTAAGCCATGATTATTATGCCTATAAGATTATAGAAGGAATCATGGTGTCAGACAAACAAAAAACGATCAGCACTCTCTTGTTCTCAATTTTAAATCTAATGATTCTAATGTCAGCTCAAAACAAAAGGTTAATAAATCAAATGTCGCTAAACAAAGTCTTTGTTTGCATGTCATTTAAAAGACTATGATAGAGTCGTGTTAGGTTTCCGTGTCCTTATTGCACAATCCCGGCAAGACGTTCACACAACTGCTTAAAGAGTACCTCACGACGAAAGCGCACTTCATTCTGACATGCACTTCGTACCCGCTTCACCTTTCCTCACGTTGTCACAGTAACCTATGGTAAGAAATGTTATTACGATAGCTATGTGTTTCGTTTTTTCCAACAATTAAGAAAAATCCTGTGTTTTTAAGTTAGAGCAAATTATACGAAGTGAATGAACTTTAGGTTCAATTAAGAATATACGAGTATGTACATCCTGTGCTTGTCACAGACATATCGTGACATGAGATGTTTATATTAATAAGATATGGCGAAAAAGATTAGTAGAGTTCGTCAATTTTCACTTTATTATAGAGACTTTTTTCTTAATGTTATTTTCTAGTGGACACTTCTAGAAAAATAGAAAATGTTTATCTTTGTTTCATTGCATCATTATAACCACGCACGGGCCTAAATGTCGGTGATTACAACATTCTGCTTCTTTGCTACTGTACGCGTTTGCGCTTATAACAAGCTTTATAATGATTTGTTGTCAATAACATATTAAGTAAAGTATAAAGTTTTTATTTTTTACATACAAAAAATAAAATGTGAATTGTATCTTTGGTAAAAGTTATTAAAATCGTTTTATATCTAAACTATTAAAATCATTTAATATTACAAAACAACCCTAAACATTCGAAGATTGCGTGTTTATAAAATAAAAACTAATTATTTACGTTTGAAGTATCAGACGTTCCCACGGTATTTTTGAACGTCGACTGTTATGCTACTCGGACTAGAAATCACCGTGTCTATTCACAGAGCACTATAATAATGCTACTTTTGTTGTCAGAGGTCAATGAAAAATGTAATTATTTCTTAACATTCCTCAAGGTTATGTCGATAAAGATTATTTAAATGAAGACTGACGCATCCATTCATTTCTCACCCATAATATAGAACCAATTTGTTTTAAACAATTGTAGAATTACTTCTGCGAGATAAGTTTAGACTTGCTTTTTTTTTAAGAATTCATATTATCTTTTAATGCGAGCGTTTTCAGTGCCATCTAGTTTAACATTCCAGTATTGTTACTTAGAGGACAAGAATTCTATCTTTAAAGTGGAAATGAAATTGCAGTATGTTCACAATACATAATATAACACCATCACATATTGTACCTCATTCATGACACCACACTCCTTGTAAACCGCATGTATTGTGCCGTTGACTAACAATTTATTATGAACCAAACTTTGTGCCATTGTAATAAGACGTACAAACCAAACTAATTACTCAATCCCCCACGTTGTGGTTATTGCCAATTGTTAAGTTTGCAAGTCGAGAATCGAGGATATTACTTCATATTTTGGTATTCAATATATACACAGGTATCAGAATTTAGGTAACTAAAAGTCTATTCTAATCTCCAAACAATAATTTTCCATACAATATTTTAACTGTTTAGAT
>DVQH01001432.1:0-12853 GCA_018231625.1 Papilio phestus | reverse complement strand
GTGAAAAAAGTTAGGGCATGAAATGAGAGTATAGTGAATAAATATATCTTGTCAGATTATTTTAAAATTGCTCGTCCTAATTTTTCTAATACTGCAAATTTTTAAAAATTAATTTATTTTTTTTACAAATAAACTCTTAATAGTTGGTTAAATTCAGTTCATAATAGATTAAATAAGAAGGGCAAGCTGTGCTCTCGCCTACGAGAGTGTAGCGTAGGTTGTAGATGGCGCTAGTTTTAATGGGCCCATTTGAATCCCACTAACCCGTCTCATCCAGGTATTCTTTCCCTGAAAGGATTCTTTTTTCAGGTTTCAGCTTTCTTGGTGCCCGAGAAGTATACTAGAATTTTTGTGAAAACAGACAGAAACACTAGATTAATATTAGGGCTATTGCAGCAAAGCTGCCTCTCGCCCTGGTAAAAACAACATTCATGGTAGACAATATCTTTATTGATACCGAAAAATTTCCATACAAAATTGCTTATTCTGTTTCTACGTGAGTTTTTTCCGAAACGTAGATGCCATCCAAGAACTTTCGGATATCCTTGTTTTTCACGAGTGTAGATTGATGAATCAGAGCGGCTGTAATTAAAAAAAATAAAAGAATAAATGTCAAGTACCCTTAGTGTTTGGCAAGCTATGATTCAAGTAAGCTTCCAAAAGTGGAAATACTTCGGTTACTCTCGCACTAAGTTGACAAACTATCAAAAATGCTGATGATTTCGATAGTTGAAAAGAAATGGAAACTAGTGCTTAATTAATGTTCAATTAGATTGCTTACCAGATCGAGAAACGGCCTCAATGTCGTTGCCTTGGAGGATGAGTTCGTCTTTTTGGGCAGTGGAGTTGGTGCAAGAGACACCAGACGCCATCACTACCCGTCGGATAAACTTTTCTCCAAGAAAGTTACGAATCTCCACCACGGTGTTGCCCTCGCTCGTGGTCACGTTGATGGGAAAGTGAGCGTAGACCGTGCGCATCTTGTAGAGGTAGCCCTTGGTGACACCCACAATCATGTTCTCGATGTGCGAGCAAACGGTCCGCACCGTGGCCAGTTCCTTGCGGTTGCCGAACCACTTTTGCACGCGAAGTTTGCGCCGACCCAGCATCTGCATGTCGAGCTGCTGAGTGAACTGGCGTGTCAGTACACCTCTTGGCCCTTCCACGCGAACCTTGCGGTTCTTCACCGACACTTTCACTGCAATTAAGGCATCAAGCATTACTTTGAAATAATAATAATAATAATAAAAACACATACCTCCATCGGGAATGGCGACGATTTGACTCGATTCAATCGTCTTCATTTTCGGATAAAATGATCAGAAAACTATATAAATTAAACAAACCTTGTTAAAGAAGATTTAAGTAACAGTGTGGAAAGAAACGGTCGATAAAAAGTAAGGAATGATTGAGAAACTGAGACAAACATACCTGCGGCGTTGCACAGACCTACAGCAGAAGGAAAGAGGAAGGAAGGAGCACTGAGTGCAGTCACGCTGGGCAGTCCGGCAAGCTGGCATAGTCTGTCCACAGAGCACGTTACACGTCCGCGCGCATGCTCTATTGTGCGCATCTTTTGAAATGCAGGTAAACACTTGTTACGTTTTTGTTGTTCTACTAAACATTTTACCAAATTTTGGCTTTTATTTTATTATTAATATATATAATTTATTAATAATTATTTACAAACATTTAAAGAACGCAACAAAATCACCATGTTTTTTGTGAGTATGGATTCTCATTGAGTTGTATCTTTTTCTTTCGAACTAAGTTGGTGTTAGTCTTGTGCAGATGCCGATTCATTTTGGGATTGAGTGGCATTGACTTCATTTTAGTAGCATCTTCTACACCGAAATTGTTGTTTGCCCCCCAGTTTTTGTTTGGTTTGATGTACCAGTGTTGAGTTCCAGCTGTGGGAGATGTTAGCTTAGAGATCCACTTCGACGAATCTACTTTCGATGGATTTAACTGCTTATTGATAATTTTTGTTTGAGTTAAGATTGCAGGATTAATTGTTTGTTTAGCATTGTCCTTGCTTTCTGATGGGTTTTTATAATGATGTTGGTAGTGATCAACATATTGCATTTGTGGTTGGAGGGGACGAGGAGTGAAATCGTAGAGTTTGGCCCGTCGAAGGTATGACCCCCCTGGCATGAAAACATTGGTGGAGGAAGGGTGTGCGTTGACTAATTTTGCACCTTTCGAGTAGGATTGATCGGTAACGTAGACATTGCTATTGGAGAACAACGCTACAACATTATCTTGACCGCTTGTGTTTATTCGATGTCGATTACTGCCACCAGGACCATTGTCTCTTGGTGTCGTTTGATTTGTATCTATTGCCGGCGATTCCGGAGTTTGCCAAACGACAAAGAATTGCATAGTTTTATTTGTTAATTTTGGCGGAGAGGTGTTCGTGTTGAGCATTTTCTTACTGTAGAGATTCATGTTATCACTCAAATTGATGTCATTTGGAACACTTTCAGAAGACGATGAAAGAGGCATAGTTGACTGATCGATGTTTGGCGAGAGTGGTTTGGTTGCTTTGTTCTGAGATCCCTTGTTAAGCCATTTCTCTAGGTCAATATTGTTTCGTTTGAATGTGTTATAAATATGCTTTTGAACTGGATGTTTCCTCGGGTTTTTCATTAAACGTGATGGGTAGTTCTCGCTGCATTTCGGTGATTTGCATCGCTCTCGGCCAAGCGCTTTCTCATATTGGTATCCTGTAAAAAGGACAATTTTATTAACTTTGCACTAAATTCAAACACGTTTTCCCTATTTAACTGGCTAAATACAAGCTACCAATCATTTCTGTATGGGACAAAATTCTCACTCCTTTACATTTGCCGCAGTGACGTTTATTCACAGTATGTGGTCTTGTGATATGTTTGTTTTGAGTGAATAGTAATAAGTATATATTAAGTAAGATGGTGTCACGGCATGAAAATGGTCCAAATAGTGTCTCACCTTTCTCTCGGGCGTATTTGCCGTCGAGGTCGTAGCCATAGTTGAGACCGTATCCGTTGGCGTAGTAGTGCCATGGCTTACCTTTGTGGTAGTGAGAGAGTGGATCGTGCATTGCACGGTGATGATAGATGCTCACACTGACGTCAGTCTTGGCACGGCCCTCACCCCCGTCATGTTGATTGTTCACCAAGTGCCCAGGTGGTTCAAGCACTGAAGACATTTTCCCAGCTCCATCGATGGTGGATAGCAAGTGGGCTTCATTGTTCTCATTAATGTCGCTCTGTGGTTGGCTCTCGCCATTACTATGCTCATTTTTCGACTTCCACTGTCGCACAGATGAGTAAGGATTGCTTGAAGTCTCAGCTGTTGCCGGATTTAAACCTGGAAGTGAGACCTTAACTCCATAATTGTCATGTGAGACTAGACCCGGATGAACTTTGGTGGAATTGCCCGAATAGTTATTGATGAGATTGATATTGAAAGTCATGTTAGGCTTGGCTCCAGTGGAGTTGAGTAGGAATGCAAGACAAACGAAAAGTGATATCCCGTGGTGTGTTCGCCATGATGCGTGATGGCGTGACCCAACCACTCGTCTCATGGTCACCTCGAGATGATCACGTCAGCCACATGTCACACGTGTCTTGTTTTGTTTCGGCCTTACACTTTTTGCTTAGTGGACCAAAATTTGGAATTTTTATACTAGTACTTAAATACTCAATTGAGAGACAGAGACTTGTATGATACAATGGGAATAATTATAAAATACACATAAGCTTGTTGATGAGCTATTTTGTCTTGATAGAATTCATTCTGATAGGCAATTAGAGTTGTGGCGAGAATGTTCTGGCGTGTAGAAATTGGAACAGGGTGTGCATAGTTTGAGACACCATCCAGTAAGGATATGGCGAACACGGTTGGCGCGGGTCGATTGCTCACTGCAGATTGCCACCAACTGTCACCCGACCGTGATCATGTGCCAGTTTGACCGGTGACAAGTCCGAAAGAGACAATTCATACCTAATCGAACAATTTGACTCTACACAAGCCACACACAGACTTAGCATACCAAGTGGTCTAAACCAAAAAATGTAAGAAAAACAATTAAAAGAGAATTATGCTCAAATAGCTCGAGTGCACGGAAGCGAGCCTGACGTGGTAGACTGAAAAGATTGTCCGTAGAGAAAGCTAATGCTCGAGTGACAGTATCCATAACGGCGATTGTGGCATGGCGCACAAGCTACCGACATGCTTCGCTGAGATCACACGCTTTCGTTCTCGAGCGATCAAGGAGAAAGTGCCGGCACTAGTCTACCACTCAAATATTCTGATTGTGCACAATTTTCTAATCTACATTTCAATTCTTTATTTCGAGTTTATTTGGAAAAAATTAACCTTGAATGAATTCAATTTAATTTCTGTCAAATTAATTCATTGTTTCTTCCCTCTAGATTTATTTTTTTTGCAATATAATTTAAAAGTTCTTTAATCAACTTTTTGATAATATTTTCTTTGGTTTTGCCGGTGTTTGTACTAAAATGCATTTCATATTTGAAATGAATTCTTCTTTGGGATTATCATGTAAGTTAGAATAATTGTAAGAAAGAAATTCTTTTTACAACACAGTTTTGTGAAGAAATGAAAGGATATGTAGTAAAGGTCAATTTTTGAACTAAACAAAAGTGAATGGAATTTTTATTATCACCTTAACTCTTGGTTAATAATAATGCAGAAAATAACCCCTAAGAGAGATAGTTGCGCATCACAACATTTCGTTCTACTATGTGTAGTGTGATAAAGGTGCACCTGAGAGAGAAAGACTGAAGTAATTTGAAATACTTGCACTGGTTGCAAATACAATCCAATTGACATGTGGCCTATTTTAAATTTGATTTTTAAACCGCCCCCTCAATTCATTTCATAATAATCTTAGAAAATGTTCTTTGCCAAAAGTGGCGAGATATGTGAAAAAGGAGGCGACAAGATGGTGACGGGTTGGTAATGGAGATCGAGATTGACTCCTGCTGGCGCTAACCTTGATCTATTGTTTTGTTATGTGCCGAGATAGCTCGTGACAGGAGTCGGATGGCAAAATAGATGTGGCTCTCTCTCTCTCTTTCTTAACAAGACTGCCACCGAGAGTCAACTTAGATTTTCCCAGGGTTCCCAAGTGTCAACAAGGCAACGAGAAGCAAGTTGCCATTTGTGGTTGAGCGCGAGTGCGTTGATTAGCGCTCACCACGCCACCATCAACACTAACAGGTCATAAAGCCAAGCAGCAATCGATTTGGCGACGTTCATCTCAGGCGTCTCAGCTAGAGACTTCTGTTTGTAGTTGACGCAAAAACAATCGGACAGTGTGTCTGCACCGAGAACAAGGATTCAAGGTTAGCACAACAATTGATGTGTAGCAAAGTTGATGAAGGAGCCATCATTAGCATGCAAACTAAGTCCCCAAGAGTGGTGGTGACGAAGCTTCTAGCTGACGCGACGATTAACGTGCGAGTTCGCTGTTCTAGTAGACCACCGGCTCAGCTCAACCCTTATCAACTATGTTACTTGGTCAATGCTAGACAGCCAGATAGCAGCATAGGACAATATTAAACATTGGCTCAGTGATCCAGCTAGCCACACTCACTGTCTCTCGGCTTGCATGCAAAGATAGTATACATAGGCCACTGGTTAGTCTGGACACGAATGGACAGACACGGTGGTCAAGTTCTACAGTGTGACGTGGAGCACGCGATTATGTCACAGTTAAGTGGCATAGATTGCCCACTCCTGCTCGGCAAATTATCTCACCTCACTCAAGCACTATGGTACGTGGTGCGGGAGGATGGCTTCAACGCTTCAATCTACCTTAATCTCACGCCAACGTTATCATCTAGACCTTGAAATCTGAAAAGACAAAAACAAATTGGTTTTACCGATGACCGTAGTTTATTTGGCATATAAATTTACTAGCATCGGACAAACTCTGGTTGCGAGAGGATAATCGGAAAGACGGGTGCACCACTAATTACCACTTGTTATTATCTCTCGAACCATCGAGTGAAAATGATCTTGCTCTCAAACAACAAATTGGTTCCTTAGGAAAATTGACACGTCGATGAACGGCAATTTCCGACTCATGCGAATCAACATGAGATCTTTCTCTTGTACATTTAGATTACCGTGATTAGTTAGACAATTGAGCCGGAAAAGGATCCCTGGATTCGACACAAAGGTTGCTTACTCAATGTACGCCATTAATGTAGAACACAAGTCAAACCATTTGAGATCACTTGCAACACTCGAGCAGACAAACTTTGGAGGTTTGATTTACACCTCACTAGAACTCGATCATGATAATTCACTGCCTCATAAATGTATCGGACAAATGCTTACTTCTGCACAAATTGTCAGCTTACAATTTTATTAAACAAAAGTCCAACTAGTTTAGTTTGGTTTTGAAATATTTGAAAAAATAATAAATATAAAAAATGTTATAAATGACATTCAATTCTGTCTTATAAGTAACTGTTCTAATTTCAATTTGAAAAAATAAATGAAAATAATTAATGAGGAGTAAATGTGCAAAAATGGTTAATATTAAGTGTAAATGATCAAATGTAACTGGATGTGATTGGATGCGACATTTTCTTGGATGGCCCAGTGTTGGGTAGGAGTGGCCACTGGCCATGTGGAAGAAAGCACAATGAACAAGTTGTTGATAGTGCTCAGTGACTCGGCATCGAAAGTGAGAGTAGCCACTGGACAGCATCTCTCACCTCTTCTACTCGGCTCAGCTCGATTAGCATATTCTCTCGCCATCGCCTCTGCTCCGCTATAAAAGCAGTGTCGTTGATAATTCAGTCTTCTAATTGGATTATCACTTGATGTGACCTAGTACGTGTCACTTTGGTCATTGCACTTGTGTTCACATGTCGAATGACCCATCTGTGATTCATTCACCTGAACTCGAGCGCCAACCCTCTCACAGTGAACAATGTGGCTGAGGATAGCCACTTCCACGCTAGTGCCAGTCATGAATCCGTGCCTGGTAAGTGTCTTTCAAACTCATAACATATATGAGTCATAACTTGTGAGTCAACTTATCGAACTCGAGTTGGATTGTAGTTGTTCCTTCTGATCCTTTATCCACTGATGGCACGTGCCCAACCAATCGATCACCTCGATACATCAGAATCTTTTGGTGCGTTGGGAGGCTTGAAAACCTACAATCCTGGCTATAATCATGGTCACCTTGGTTCGCTAGCGATAGGCGATATCGGCTACGACGATCTTCACAAGTATGGCGGTATTGGCAAAAAAGCTAATATTCATTCTTTGTATGATCATGGACTTAATGGTAAGTATTCGAAAACTATCAATTTTCAAATTCTTGTTGATAGTCTTTGGGTGATGTGATTTAACCAATTACATATGCATTTGTATTTTGAAAAATATTTATTTATTTTTAACGTATAAAGTGTATAATTTCGAATTCTAGAATTACGATAGTTATTTTATAATTTGACTAACTATTGTTACAAATTTTTGCCATTATTAAAAATATATAGCTAATTTAGGCCAGTAATTATGATCCGGAAACAATCAGTACTGATACAGTACTAGTATAAGTAATAACAACAAAAATGTTAAAATAAGTATAATTCTAGAACCAAGCAATTTTGTAGGTTGAAGATATATAAGCAGTTTCAATTAGAGACTTGAACGCTAAAGGGGACAAGCAGTGAAATAGTGCAGCGTAGCATGTGTGTCTCGATGCTAATTGTGTCAATTAGCACCGGTGATGACTCAACTGGCTTGCCATAGCTTCAGCGTCTGGCGCGGCACTGCGCGTGCCAATATTGTGAAACAAGCCTACCAGTTCTTTTGAGTTTTGATCGCAGCTTAATTGGACTCGGGCAATTAGTTTGCCGCTCGTCGTGCAGGTGACGAAAGGAGTGCGTCTTGGTGACATCCCATGCACGCTGCCATTTGTCCACTCTAGTCATGTGGTCATTAATCAAAATCAACAGTGAAAGAGAGAGAGAGAGAGATGTCAATGTGGCACCTAGATTGAGCAATACTTCACGCGATGGAGCTGTGATCTTGTCGCCAATTGAGGACTTTACCACAAGCCAACTTGAATCCAACCGGTCATTTGAGGCAATGTGAGCATCGCCGTTTGCAATAATGGACTCTGCCCACCGGGACAAAGACTATAATCAGGAACGTCAAGTGCCGAGGTGTGCTCAATACATTATTGCGCTCATCGAAGTAATCAGATACAATCGATTGAATTTTCCGAGTGCCCAGTGACTTCATTGCTGTCTCACATGACTTTTGTCGGTCGGTCAATTTGGGCGATGACGGTCGGTCGCGACCTTTTATATTTGTCTCTCCATCACCGCAAGTGATGTGTTTGCAATCTCTCACTGAGTGAATGAGTAACTGGCTTTCCCATATCTCTTCGATGTACAGGCTACAAAAACTATTATGGTGACAGTGGATATGCAAATCAAGGTTAGTAGAAATGTAATGTAATGACGATGGCCTAAATGGCACTGACTCCTGCCTCTTTACAACCTTCTCTAGGGCTGAACAAGTACTCCAAAGACCTCCAATCAGATCACATAGGCAGCAAAACGGAGGGTCACACCGACTACCACGGAGGTCATCATTACACTCGCAACCGTGGCTATGGCTACGAGAAACATTACATGTATGACAAGGAGTACTCAAGTGGGAAGCACGGTGGCTCGCATGGGGGTCACCATTCCTACTACGGGGACCATGATAAGGATGCCAAGTATAGTATCAACGGGTACAAGAACTACGCCCACAATAAGGTTGGCGACAACTCAGGCCATTCGTCTCATGGGCACGGCAAGTATGGCCATCTGCTAGATGATCACAGCGAGCACTTGTTGAAGCACAACTTAGGACACCACAAAAAACACTTGGAACATCACCTGGATCACCAGCCATACCTGCAAAAGTCACCCCACGAATCGTACATTCCAGTGATTGAGAGTTACGGTGGCGCTCTTGGTCACTCTAGCTATCCGATGTCGCCGACTTACGGTTTCCCGGCCTCCTACCAGAGCCACATCAACCTACCGAGCCACGAAGATGCTATCTACGTGCCTAGCGCAAGTGACTCCAATCGAGACGCCACTGAAGGCGAGAGTATCAACACTCACAGCCCCAAGGTGCAAGTGAAGCCAATGTCGGCCTTGTCAGTGGTGACACTCAACACAGCACCTCTCATCTCGACTAAGCTGGCTCCAGTGACCTCACCACCCCTCTTCTCGGCCACTCTCACCGCCCCGAGCACACTGAGTCCTTCGGAGTTCAAGCGGGTGAGCAGTGCGGTGCACGCTACTCCACCGGTGATCAGCACCAACAGTGCTCTCTCCTACTACAACAACTAAGGCACCATCACCTCATCTCCCTCCACCTCTCACCTGCCAAATCTATTTATTATTATGGTTGCTCTATCGTTAGGATTCACACACTATCGATAGTCACTCATCGCAAACGAGCTAGAGTCGAGAAATTCACATTTTTGATATATCATATCTAACAAAATAAGTTCAATTCAAAACTCCGTTATCAAATACACAAAATACTGAGATAATGTTTATTAAATAAAATGTAAGCATTCGCATTTTTAAATATATTTATATAATAATTAAATTATAAAATAAAAATCTATTTACTTAAAAAGAGAGGAAGGTTGATTCGTGTTCCCAAAGCAATCATCATGACATTTCACAAAGTTGGTGTGTGTGATATACATTTCACACGTTACATGGTGTACCTATCTCGCAACTGACCTGCTGCTGTGTTGGAGGGGAGAAAAGAGGTGGAATACTTGTCCAATGTATTGGGAGAAAAAATTTTGTTAACAATTTGAAAATAAAATATAAAGATTAAGGAAGAAGAAAAAGAAACCTTCATATTTGAATTTGTCGGTGGAAAGAATAAAAACTGACTTTGAAGTGACATGCCGTGTTGGTAGAATTATGAAAAGAAGCAAGAGTGGTGGAAAGTGTTTTTTAAAGTAAGTAAACTTCTGGAACAAAGGGTAGGTTCACAAACACGAGATGGAGACAAGTTTTGCGTACCAGCTTCAAACTGTAATGCATCTACTTCTGGTACTTGAGCTGGTTGGAGAGCCAGTCCAGACCTTCGTAAAGACCGTCGCCAGTGGTAGCGCAAGTAGCTTGGATGTACCAGTTGCGATTGCGAAGTGAGTGCAGACCCAACTTGTCGGTAATCTCAGCTGCACTCATTGCATTTGGTAAATCCTATTAAACAACACAAACGATTGAGAATCGATAATCAAGTTAAACTTTCAAACAGAAACAGCGAAAATAAACCTTAATTATGCTACTGGTCAAACTGCTCTTCAAAGTTAGTCTGATTGAACTTTACTGTAAAATGGACTCCCGCATAAATATGTGCATAAAATAAATAAGGTAAATTTTGTTGAAAACACCAGTTATACCGAAACGACTTGGTTAATAAGTGAAATAATGATGCCTACCTGTTTGTTGGCAAAGATGAGCAGCACGGCATCGCGCAATTCGTCTTCGGCCAGCATGCGCATCAGCTCTTCGCGCGCCTCACCCACACGTTCGCGATCGTTACTGTCAACCACGAAGATAAGGCCTTGTGTGTTCTGGAAGTAATGCCTCCAGAGAGGACGAATTTTGTCCTGTCCACCCACGTCCCACACAGTAAAGCTGATATTCTTATACTCGACCGTTTCCACATTAAAACCTGTACAAAATCATCGATTATGTATTATTAAATTATAAGCAAGAATAGAATGCAAGCAATCATAACATCATGTTGTGAGTTGCATTAACACTTACCAATAGTTGGAATTGTAGTAACAATCTCACCGAGCTTCAATTTGTACAGAATGGTTGTCTTACCAGCGGCATCAAGACCAACCATCAAGATTCGCATCTCTTTCTTGCCAAACAGGCCTTTGAAAAGATTTGCAAAGACGTTTCCCATTTTGACAAACGCGTTCTTGCGTGTATTCCACTAGTAGACACTCAAGTATATATTTTTCTATATAAAAAAGAAATATGCAAAGTTAGAAGTTGAATTATTTAATACAATTACACTTAATATAAAAATACAATTGTTTTCCGGGTACTCAATTAACTAAACACTTTCATATAAATTAAAGAAATAGACAATATAAAATAAAAAATAAATGCGACTGATGACGAGTTACACAAGCTCTCATTTGAGGGGTGTAGAAATATATGCGTAATAATACATAATACTAGTGCAAAAATAGAGAAAAATTAAAAAAAATCAAAGTAGCTTACGATTAGTTAGAACAGCTCTAGCCAATTACTACCAAAGTAAAGACATGAAATAAAGAGGTAGAGTAAAAAAGATAGTTCAAGGTAATGAGTAATCATTACGGTGCCGACTTTCGTCATCAATAGGGAAACGACAAATATATACCTGAAAAAAAGTTGGAAGTCTGCTTTCCACCAGCAAGACTTCTAGAACGAAGTGTAAGATATAAGAGAGTTGACCAGGGAAGGTGCACTAGTCAGCTGGACGTGGTAAATATGAATTAGCTAGGATCCTGGTGAGAGATGAGAAGGAAGAGAGTGGGCAAGTGTGGCGAGGAACAGCTTCCAAGAGAGGTTGGTCGGTAGGCAGAGAGCAATACGACGATTTCCACGTCAGATTTCGATACAGGCTGCACCAACCATTCACTCGCCACTGCGATGACGCGTTGGTGCTGTGCTGGCCGTGGGGTGGCACTGCTCTACTCACTCACTATGTATCGAGCACAAAGGGGTGTGGCCTAGTTTGGCGTGGTGTGAAGCAACCAAAGTATACCGGTCAGATATAAGACACACCTCTTTTATGCAGGTACCGATGCTCACAGTAGTGTGTCACTCGCCGCCCGCGTCGCCGCAAACAATGAACACACCGGTCCTCACGGCACTCTTCAAACACTACGTTCTTTTATATCCAACTCAACTCATCGCCGGTAGATGCCTCTCTTAGATTTAATTTGTTCACTTTTGAAACTACTCATTCCATCTGGTGAGTTATAATAGAACTAGTTCATGTTTAAGATTTTAAGCGGGATTTTAAACCAAACAATTCAATACCCTTTTGCTCTCACACTCACGCAAAGTGCGTGGGTATTGTTTTAGAGACAAAGTACAGGCAACACTCAACAATCGGCCTGCTCAAGAAAAGACCTCCATTATTAATCACCATAGAACAGGCGCACGCTTTACCTCGCAGGCCACATCTCAAAAAAGTCACTTTGTACTGCCAAAGGTAGATAATATTTTTAGCTGTTTCTTGAGTGTTGCCTGTAGAAAGATAAAATAATTTTAATTTTAACTGTAGTTAGATATAGACAAAGCATGCACCAAGACAGGAACACCTGCGGTTATGTTTAGTACAGACACGATTACATAAGTAATAAAAATTGAATCGCAAGAATATGAAGGTTTATCGTATTCTATAGAAGTTTGAGGTACACTACATTGGAGTTGCATTGAACAACGGTTTGAATTTAAACTAGGCGATCACCGCATTGCGCGGCAATATGGTCGAGACCGAGAAATTTTATAAAAATTACTTATTCCAATAAGTTTATACAAAAAATTAACTAAGACAATTGCAAATAGATTATAGAGTTCTCTGCTACTTTAAAACCATTTGCTAATCTATTGTTTGGTCCCAGCCGGAGGGTTTAACTAAGCTATGACCAGCGGTTGAGTTGCATGCGTCACTGTGACGCCGTCACACTGTGATGGCACTCTAGGTGCAATGCAGGGGAAGCATTCTCCCATGTAAAGTCTATGAGAATTATTGTTTTCTATAATTTTAATAG
>DVQH01001431.1:0-12856 GCA_018231625.1 Papilio phestus | reverse complement strand
GATAAAAGATTTGTATTTTGGTATGTAACCAATAGAGTCCAAAACTACTACTTTCCGATATCAAAAACGATTTCGTTATCAATGTTAAATTATAAATTAACATAGGATATATAAAGGAGAGTGGGTATTAATATTAAACGGATGTTCTGAATGATGTAGTTATATTAAATTTCTGTTTTTTTTTTTTGCAGATCGGTAATAGAAGATAACGCGGGTTGGCCGCAAAATTATAATGTCGACCAAATCGCGTCAGTAAGCCGAGGGGGTTCTTTGCCAAGACCCCCTACTATTGTACCGTAAGTCGAATATTAATTCAACTTAAAAACATATCATACTGAAAAAATAACCCTTTTAGAGATCAAGCAAAAAATCCAATCATACCTTCACTTGTGATTTATATGAAATATCAACAACACACTGCATAATATCATCACGCGTTCCCACTGGCAAAACAATGGCATTGAAACATGTCATAGAAGAGGAGAAAGTACATACAATAGTGTTTTTCATGTAAATATTTGTGCAATGTAAACACATCCTTAGATATAAGTAACAACATGGTGTGGTTTCCAGTTGCCCCGCGCACACCCCCATACCGCCTCCGCCTCCACCGCCACCCCTCACTATACCTCCGCACAGGTAAGGACAACTTTAATCTTTATAGGCCCATTTTTCACTAAACGATTACACACTCGACTGTTTTCATATGTCAGTTCTGGTATTCGTTTGGTCACTGAATGAGGGATAAGTCTACGCCCTCGGTTTTGTTTACAATCAATATAGTAGAAATGGGGTCTTAGTTTTAGCAGGTGTAAGCAATTCGAATATAGATTGAAACGTAGAAAGTTCTTGATACTAAAGTAACAACATTTTTTTAGAACTAAGCACGTATCCTTCGCCCGGTCCCACACTCTGACTACGTTCGATGACTCCGTGATGCCTGCAGCTATCGGTGGGGGGCGCTACAGACGCGACTGCGAGCGTCTTATTGATGGCAGGACTGTAAAGGTAATCTATACTAATATTATAAAGAATTGTACTTTTGTATTTATTGAAATAACTCAAAAACTACTAGGCCTGTTTCAAAAATTCTTTTACCATTAAAAAGCTACGTTGTCAGTAAGTTACATAGGTAGGCTATATTTATTATTGTTATTTTAATATAATGCGGGCGAAGTCGCGAGCAACAGTTAGTCTATACAAATGTTATAAAGAGGAAGTGTTTTATTTTTTGTATGAATTAAAATGACACAAAACCTACTGGGTCTATTTTAAAAATTCTTTCACTGTTAGAAAGGAAATTTATCTGTGAGTAACGTAGGCAACATTTTATATTATATATTTTTATTACACGAAGTCAAAGTCATATAATTTCAAAATTATAAAGTCATTTTTTATTACTAATCACAAATTTGTTTTACAGCCGGAATCCAAGCCGTATGCAGCTTTACCTGTAATATTCCAGCCGTTCGCACCGTACCCGCAATACATAGCAGCTCAAAACGCGCCGACGTTACACTACCCGCCTCCTATGGGCCCCATGCCAACGCATCCTATTATACCACCGCAACGACCTCAACAAGAACAACCTAAAGTTGTTGTGTTAGGTTAGTACAAAACATAAAGTACATAATCGTTCGTGATAACAATAACGTAATAACATGTTTAGCTAGTTATCTATGGTAATCACATTTATAATTTGCAGATTCCATAAAAAAGGGAGTCATGCGAACGCAAGCTACTCAAACTGAAGTCTGCCTAGGAAGAAAGCCGCTGCCACCAAATTACCTATCATTGAGTCCTAGGACTATCAAAAGGGTAGGTTCTTTTAAGTAATATTAATTTTATGATCTTTCACTTACTTACTATAGACTTATTGTAATTCCAAATTAATATATTTTATTTACCTATTAATCTCAAGTTATTATTATTGCAGGTTAAAATGGTGGCAGCGGGCGTTCAAACTAATGGCTACGCGGTAGGTGTAAGAAGACTTACTAAATCATTTTCTGAAGTCGGCGGTGATCGGTTATTAGGACGTGAGACAGAGAACGAAGTCAATGCTACGCTTGAAAGGTACCATTCGTAATGTTTAATAACGCTTTAAACGTATAGTATGTTAGGTGGCTTAATAGATTTATTACCATTACTCGTAATTCTTTCCAGCTTTATAAACCACGATCATGAAAAACTTCACAGAACTCAGTCTGAAGAACCACCGAGGTCACCAAGGTCACCTACTTCAGTGATGCCACCTTCACCGCTGTTGCAAAGAGGAGATTCAGATGACGTAACTTCCTCATCCATTAAATCTGTAGCTTCTTCACAAGTAGATAAATCATCGGAGTTAAGCACTCTTCAACGACAAGCACAAGAATATTTCCAACAAAACTTTCAATTTATTCATGAAAGCGATCGTGATGATACCATCGATGACGATATGGATAATATCGAGAAGAGCATGGCTCTTAATCGTCGTAATTTAGAATATTTGCAGCAAGAAATAGCTAAACAAACAAAAGCGGAACGTTCTTTAAAATCAATTCTGTCTAAAAGTACAAGTGATGCGTCACAGAAAACACAAAATACTTCTCATCCTCTGTCGAAAACTTCAACGTTTCAATCAGAACCTTCTACTGAAACGTCCGCTACCACGACAGATGACAGCGAAAAGAACGAAAAGGAAATAATAATAGACTTTGAACCACGACCCGATGATGAGGCGATACCCTTTACAACTTTACGTAGGAAAAACAAAAGAATGTTGCAGAAAACGATGTCTGAAGGCGAAATCTTACTAGACGTGTAAGTTATAACATATTCATAAATTTATTTATACATAAAAAGTGCACAATCTTCTTATTAACTATTATTTTAGAAGAAAAAATGAAATTAGTTCCAGTAGTGAAGGCATCAAGGACGCTCCAATAATCATGTCTACTAGCCAAGAAAATATGACCAGAGAGGATCGTGAAAGAGATGCTATGTACAAACAATACATCGGCCAAAACTATAACCAAACTCCGATCAAAGACGAGGGTATTTTCGCTTTTGAACCTGATGGTTCCTTCAGGTAAAAGTAACTGTATACAAAGGACTTCATCTTTAATATTATAACATGTAATTAGCCAATTTGAAGCATGTAGTAATGAGAAAATGCACCTTCACGAACTTCTCCGCAGACCGACTCACAGTGATTTGCAAAATTTTCTCTAATTTCTCTTTGTTTATACCGTTTATACGTAATATCTAGTTACAATGCAATAATTAAGAATGCAAATGCTTCACTTCATCCATTCTCATGCATAAATTCTCTTCATAGTTCTTCTGACGGGAATGCACCTTACGAAGATTTTCATGAAAAATATATTAGTTACAAGCATGAACCATTTAGAATTCGAAGCGTTAGTTTTGAGGAGCAAACAGACACAATCATCAGAGATGAAATGCCTTCACTCAGGTACGCACGGCTCCTATACATTTTAAGAAATAAGTTAAATCATAATTTTTATTAGAATCGTAAGCACCCAATAATATAAGAGTAATTTAAAAATGTTACTGTTGTTTACATTTGTAAACTATTTTAGCACGGCGAAATCTAGTCCCGGGTCACCAGATCCAGTTCATATTGACAATGAACTAGAACAAAAAACCAAACGAGCTGTTATTACAAACAAAGTGACAACAATCCTAGCACCGTTAGAATCGACATCACCGTGCGCTTCGAACGAGTCACTTACAATTGACCATAGCAGGTAATAATTTTGTCTTTTCTTATTTATTTCTTTCTAGATTTACGAAATAAGTTTAGACGTAATTGAAGATAGAACTGTAAGTTCTGATAATTCATTTTTCAAATCTTACATGAAGTTGTATCAATTGCAGGGACCATTCAGATGGCATGTGGAACGAATCTCAAACGACCGTATTACAAGTGGACTCCGGTACAGATAACGGGACCGTGATTAGGTTTGTGAATTCATTGATTTAACTCTCTTAAAGTGATATTACTGCGAGTTATTTTACGAAACGTTCAATTTTAGTTCCTCGGATCTAAGTTCTTTGGCTGCATCGCCGGGTGCTCTGGCATTACTAACTCCGACATCAAGGAGAAAACAACTATTATTATTACAACATCAACAAAGATCGTCCCTGGATACGGACGCTTTAGATGAAGAATTCGATGCTTCACAGGTAAAATTTGTTAGTAGTTCTAGTATTATCTACTGTTAAAATTATTTATATTAATGTTCAAATAACTTAACTCCTCAGAGTCAGTCACCTACATCCCCAAGAACGAAGTTAGATGCATCCAGTATTAACTCTACGCAACAAATGAGGGTATCATTATCACCGCCAGCGGTTGTTCCCAATATTACTTTGCCTATTACAAAACAACCAATGCTATCTAAAACTCCTTCACCAACGGGACACCCTAAACCGAGCCATACTCCAGCAATTGCCATTACCCATCCTAGTCTTGATCTATCAGACGTTCCGTTTAAAAGGACACCGAGCTTTATTAACAAAAAGAGGGAGAGAGCTTTAAGTCCTTCGCGACGAAGGGATCTTCAAAAGAAATCTCAGCAAAAAGAACCAAATGGCTCAATACCAAAACAAATTATAGAGTCACCCTCTGAACCAATATTAACAAAGACTGGAAGTAGTGAAACGAGCTTAGCTAGAACAGATTCAGGTAAGCTTAATACAGATGTATCAGAAAGCACGACGACCACGGAAGATTATGTTACCGCGAATTCTGATAGTTCAAAGAAAAGCAACAGCAAAAACCAAAACAGTAGTAAGTATATATTAAAAATGGATTATTTAGATATTTTGAGTGGAGTAAATTCTTGTATTTACTTATTTCCATTTTTGTAGATCCTGAAAATAACAAAGCTCAAGAAGGTTCTTCTTTTGAAAGTGCATCTAGTCTGTATTCTTCTACGAAAACTGATAATGTAGCCGAAGATTTAATTGTTCCTAGTTTTTCACCACCACTGCAAATAAATGATGACTTCATAGTTCCCGATCTATCATCGCCTCCGTTGACTTTGACTGATAAGATGTCTAAACCTAGTGTAGAAAGATTTGAAGTCAAAGCTGATATTAATCATTCGGCCCCACCTATTAGGAGAGAAAAGACTGAAATAAATAAATCTAAAGAAGAGTTATCAAAAGCTGTGAGTATAAATAAAATTCTAGTTAAGTAATTAGATGCAGACTTTAATGTATGAATATAAAATTGTTCGTTTTTAGAGCACAACTACTCGTGGTACAGTAAGTGGTAAAAGTAGTTCTAGTGGTAGCTATAGCATAGGAGGGTCAAATCCAAATGTTACCGAAAGTGTCGAAAGCAAAATTGCAAGTGAAAAAATTAAGAAAATTCACGAAAACGTCAACGAAACAAAAGAAGTAGTAAAACCAAAGGAAGAGCATAAAAACCAACAAGATCAAAGAGAACAACTTGTACCAAAAATGACGGTAAAGTCTTGATTACAAATGTTTTATAAACTTAAGTGCATTTTTTTATTTGTGAAATTCTATTTGCAGGGTTCTTTATCGGATGATGAACGTAGTGCGCATTATTCTTCGTCAGGTTATTATGAAAGTCCAGTGGAAGATGAAGATGATGGTGGATTAAGTAACTAATTTTATATTAACTAGTTCGTCTTTGTAAAACAAAAATAAAATTCATAATACTGAAATAATTTTTCATTTTTAGCATACAAGCATTCGCAGAAATATAGATCAAATAGTCGACAGAAATCGTGGTTAGCCGAAGAGAAAAAAAGAAAAAAGAGAGCATTCACTTTGGAGTTTTCCAAATCTTGTGATGACTCAATATCAACTTCGCAGGATGACTGGGGCAGAAAGAATAAAGACCCTGAGTTCAATTCTCGCTCTGAAAGAAACGCACATAAACCGCCTATCAATAAATCGCCCTTAGAAGAAAAGGTGTCAGAGTTCAGAAAGAAAAAAACACAATTCGTAGAGAAAAATAAAAGCTTACAGTCATCTCCCAAGGAACCTATTGACATTGATAAGGGTATCAAGGATAAAACAGTTAAAGAGAGGGAGACCGAAAGTAGGCGGCCTATGGAAAGGGAAAGGTATGTCAAAAGGACAAAACTTAAAGCTAAAAGTCCAACTCAAAACAAAATTATTGATGGAATTCATGGACATAGACCACAACATTATGATAGAAGAGAAGGACTAGGGTCTAACATGAAGCTTCATCTTAATATTCCAACTTCTGATGACTCGAGCGAGCAATACAGGAAAGACGGAATTGGCAACGGAAATATATCACCTCGCAAACACAGACGTTTGCGCGATAGCCCAAGAAGAAAGAATGGACCTAATTCAATTTTAGCAAAATCTCCTACATCTGGAAATAATCATAGTTACAGGTAAAATTTATTAGTACTTTTTAGTTTTGCACATTTATTTTTCTTCAATATGCATTTTACAACTTCTACTATGTAACACAGGCCCAGAAGAAAAAGTGGCTCAAATGAAAGCATATCACTTCCCGGCAGTTTACCCAGAAGAAAACAATCTATTCCAACATTACCTTGCATGAGTTCTTTGGAAGCTGAGGATATAGAAACTACTCGTACTCTTGCGACTGCTGGATCAAGACTGACGCCATTGCGTTACGTTAAAAGCCCAACGACATCGCCTCGTCATCACCGTAAACAAGACAAAGGTATTCATTTTGTAAACAAATATGAAGGGTTTTTAGTATAATGAGGTTAGAGTAGAGTGAAGAGATAACGCTACAAAAAATAAGATATCAGTAAGTAAAAAAAAGTACATCTTTTGCAAATTATGTTTCTTCATTCAGCCGTCATTTCAATCACATGTTTTTTTTATTTATCTAATTCGTCTTATTGTTTTTCAAAATTAAGTATCTATTACAGAAGGTAAATTTGCAAAAGCGGCTTCTGCAGAATCACTCCGATCCGTTTCTCCAGGGTCAGATTCAGTTTTTTATTCAGAACAGACGGAGCACAGTGTTGTGGCTGCTGATGGTGAAGCTAAAGCGCATTGCTTGCATTGTGGCAAAGAGGTCCATATTGTTACTGCCACACATGATCACGACAGTCGAGCGTCCAGAACTTCTCATACTGACGTAAGTTATGATGTAACTAAACTATTTATAGAGCAGGCAATAGAATTAATGAAAGTCAGACAAAATGTTGGATGTAGAGGCAACCATCCCTTCTAGGTTATGATTACTTTTTATTTGTTGAATCTTTTTAAAAAGTACTTTTACGCGTTTTAGGAATCATATGCTGATGCCACTCCTGATATAGTACCAGCACCAGCTGGTTTTGCTGACTCTCCGTCATGCGTGCCATCTAAGAAACCCGCAAGCGGAGCGAGACTGTATAAAAAACTTGATAAGAGATATCGATCTGAAGACAAATCCAGACATCATTATAGACATAGGCAAGACGTGCGCGCAAAGGTTTGTTATTCGATTACCATTGATATATTTTATTTTCAATCATTTTTACTTACATGTCACTTGTCGTTCTGTACAGTCTGAAGAACGAGGTAAGGAAGAATACGCATGTAGCGAAAAACCTCAAGATACAAGGATCGCTCGCTCGGCTGGGAACAGCCTTGACAAACTTGGCGGATCGAATGCCAGTGCAGATCCAGATGGTACGTGTTTCAACTAGTTAAAACTGATATGAAATAAAAAAAAACTACTTCCATTCACTACAACGATGATTATATTTATTAAAGTTTTTATTATAATGTGTAATGTTCTCTTATCGGCTTAAAACTTACTGGGTTTTGTGCTAGTTATTACTAATTTCGTAAATCAACAACAGAGCATGAAGAATGTTCAGGCAGCTCTGAGGGTGCCGAGACTAGTCGCGAGGAGAAAGGTGTCTACGCAGCACCATGGTGGTGTGGCAACTGGATTATGTTATCGGAAAACGACGATCATTGGACTAGGATACCACCAGGTAAGACAGGAAACGAATTATGAATTACACTAGCAATGTTAAAAAAAGACAAATCAAATTGGGAGATCTAAAGTAGAAATGGAAGTAAAGGCCCCAATGCTAAAGAAAGTTATAACTAATGAAGCCGCAATTACCAAAATGTGTCAAAAAAAGTTACTCGACCAGAATAGTCTGATGGAATTATAAACTAAAACAAAATGTTACAGACTTAATAGATACTGCGGATTCAAGTCACGAAGACCCCACGGAGTCAGAAGTGGAGTTTAATAAGAGATATGTGGCGCTCACCCACAGGCTTGTCCACAGGCGAGCGTGCATTGAACTCAACAGGAGGCAGGCGGATAATTCATTCGGTAAGAACATCATTTTAATATTTATATTGGACATTTCCCGAATTTGTAGACTAAGGAGGCAACTAGTTATGGGAATTACATGAGGTGATTACTGACGAAAATGAATATCCACAATACCCAAGGTAAATGCGTTACCAACTTTTAAAGTATGTCAAATTTCAATAAAATTTATCTTCTGCTTTTGTGGTTGGTATTGACCGTCATCGTTCAATATCGTATGAACAAATTGCTTTAACTGTCTTAAGGATACTATAATTCTATTCTGACATCAATCCAGTAAGATACATATAGGTGTTACAAAAATATTTCGCTAATCTGTATTTAGGTAAGAGTTGCGTCACAATTAGCGTAACGCGCGAGCTGTACGTGTTACATCGGAACTGTGACGTTTGCCGCTATTTTGGGCACTCACATCGCTTAAATAGCAACGTCTATTATTTTAGTACTGTCCCCTAAATTCTTTCAATTTATAAGTATTCGAGTTTCTTTCACGATTACTCATTTTATGATGTAAGACAGGTTGACTAGCTACTAACAATTCTTACTGAAAATATAATAGAAACAAAGTTAATAACAATTGACATTGAAGTTTTTTCAAATTTTAAACGATAACAGTGAATCACCTTTATCAGAATTAGATACGGTTAAAAAATGTAAAGGTGAGTAAACCTGGTCTACGTTACTGACCGAACTCAAGCGAACTAAATTTAATTCTATAAGCTCTCGAACGTCAACACTCAGTTGAAGCTAACTCGCGACTGCGGCCAGACGGTGTTCGTACAATAGGCGTCTGTAATTTCTTTATTTTCTATTGATTTGACATCGGGAAAATTGTGGGATCACGTCATTCTGGTAACAGTGCATGCGCGTAAAGACCAAGTGACGAATCAAGGTCAAGATCCTTTATATTTTGGGTAACTTTTCAAGAACATGGGGCACAAATGTAAGTACAGATACTATGCTTATCAATGTATAGTGAAATTTGTTTTTCTTTTAACCTTGGTCGATTTTTTTAGTTAGAGACATGTTGGCTAGTTCAAGTGGCAATTTGCGGCAGAAGTTGGAAGAGATTTTTAAGCTGATGCTAGTATTGTGGTGTCGACAAACGCAGATCAACAGACTTGTAGCGGCGGAGACGTGCGGTAAAACTGAAATGTTTTTTAAATTAATACAGGTGGTAAAACAACCAACATCACTTAACTGTTTTAATATTTATTAAAATAATGTTCTGTCTTCTTGTTTTTCAGTGCACATACAAATGATTGTAAAGTAGCTACTATTAAAAATAATTCAAATTGTATTAATAATTATTAATTTTTAGAAACATCGTTATCAGCTCATTTAAGTCCCAAGCATGCCGCGACCTTAACTCTGGGATGATTAGGCTTCACATTTACCAAATACTGCTTTACTTGCTGACTTGACTGATCTGCAGGTTTCCTAGCCACGTTTTCCTTTACGAATTAAACAATGAAATAATTATCTTATTAGTACAATTACAATGAATGGATACAATGTTTAGACCGATGATTTGGGCGTAGGGCCAAAACATTTGGCGAAAGTCAATATGACAGAAATTCTGTTATATCCGTTCGGCATTCGTTATCCGTTGTATTCGTGTCATGGTCATTCGTATTCTTGATTTCCACTACCGGCTGCTACTTGAATTGGATCAAATAAAAAATATTAGGTCATCTTCGTAAGTCCGTATTCCAAAAATATACGCTTCTAAGATAGGATGATCGAATTGTCTATTTTTGAAGTGTTTACTTTTTCTAGATTTTTATATCAATTCGATTTTTCAGTTCTGTGGTGAATTTAAATATTTCAGTGCTTTTAATTGATTCAATTTACGTTGAGTACGTTTCAATGATCAAAAAAAATTGAAAACAACTATATGATATCCTGACTAATTTATTTCAACTACTGATTGTTTGTTTGTCTCTTTTTTATAGAAAGCGACAAAACTGTGGTAGTCAGACGTGGAAATGAAGAATTTGGGTTCCGGATCCACGGCAGCAAGCCCGTGGTGGTGTCAGCCATCGAGCCTGACACACCAGCTGAGACTTCTGGGTTGGAAGTCGGGGATATTGTCATCGCAGTTAATGGTAGATAAGTTTTTTTTTATAATGAAAATGATTAGTATGTGTTTGAAAATTCTTAGTCATACTAAGATGTATAGTTAGGGCTTTAGCTTATTTTATTTATTTGTATCTAATTAAATAGACGCATACATTCAAGATATGTTTTCGACTTTCATTTGTTTTGTAAGCAAATTTAAAGTCGCGACAAATCGGATATGATTCTATTTTTGTTCACAGGTATTAATGTTTTGGACAAGACACATTCCGAAGTAGTGAAAATTGCTCACTCCGGTTCAGAAATTTTGGAGCTAGAGGTAAGCGTTTCATTCATTGATTTCGAAGAAGTGTACTCTCGTTCCAGACGTACCAAATCGAATTACAGATAATAAAGGTGTAGGAACGACAATTATAGTTGTTCAAGTTCGATTTTATTTTTCCAGGTGGCGAGGACATGCGATGTGGTCGCTTCACTGGCACACGAGGGCGGCGCAGCACTATACTCGGGTTACCTGTGGCGCGCAGCGCCGCGGCCTCATCAGCCTCATCAGCCGCCACTGCCACCGCGATGGACCCGACGTTGGTTCGTGCTAAAGCGAGACAACTGCTTGTATTATTACAAAACTGACTCAGTAAGTTACCAAAAGTATCCTTAATATCTCAATTCCAGTCTCTCAATCTAAATCGCATGTCATAAAACAAAATTTTACACTTACAGAGCATCCATCCAGTAGGAGCGTTAATGTTGGTCAACTATCAGTTGACGGAGGAAGACGTAGGTCGACCGTTTGGATTCCGCTTGCAGCGCGGTGGCGGCGCGCGACTGCAACTAGCTGCTGACACCGCCGAGGCTTCCGCTAGATGGCGCGCGGTGCTCGCGCACGCCATTGACGCTAGCAATCAGGTAATTCATTCCCTTGGTAATCATTCATACCACCGCTAGATGGCGTTACTCTTAAAATTAGACTATGTGTTTTTCCCATATTTTATACTTTATAGCTTCGAAATCTACTTATAAAAAAATTACCATAATGATGAACCATATTTATACAGAGTAAAATAGTACCCTTCATTCAATTAATTTCATTGAGCATTCATTTGAATACAATTATTTAAATTACAGCGCTCATGCGTATAAAACAATTCTAAATACAATCTTTTCATGTAGGTCGAATTAATTTACAGGGGAATAACCTTTCACGTACAGATTTATGGAACTTTTAACGAGAATAATTCCTGATGTAACATTTTCAGCGGGATGGATGGCTAGAGGTGACTATGAGGAACATGAAACTTCCTCCATCATCAATTCTACGTCCAGATTGTTTCGGATACCTCATGAAGCTCGGCTCTAAATGGAAATCATGGGCAAAACGATACTGCGTGTTGAAAGACGCTTGCCTCTACTTCTACAACGACGGGAACAGTAAAAATGCTTTCGGTTAGTTTTTAATTATTTTTATTACATTGAACTATTTCTGAAAACCCAAGAAGAATATAACCTTTTTAGTGACAGTAGGCATGTACTTACTAGAGACATTGAAAACACAAAATTCAGTCCTTGTTAATCTTTTTATTTCTGACTAGCTTTCGCCCGCGACTCCTTCCGCGTAAAATTAAAAATGTAATGTACAACTTTGTTACTCACTGACAACGTAGCTTTTTAATGGTGAAATATTTTTTTTAAATCGGCCGAGTACCTTTTGAGTTACTTTATTACAATCAAACAAACAATTTTTTCCACTTTACAATATTTGTATAGATATAGATTAAACCTATTGTTTACTCAAACAAATACTCTTATTACAGAGTTAATTAAATATTAAATCCTCCTTTCAACATAAAAGATCGTGCTCCGTTTATGAGAAAACAGATTATCCTCCCAACGCATGTCCAGTTCTGTAGATAGGTAGGGGGCTCATCCTACAGTCTCTGTAAGTTCGAAATCAGCTAATCCGTTTGACACCTTTGGCGTTGCAGTTTTTAATGCCTACCTGTATTTTTTCTTTAAGTTATAAGCTTGTTTAAACTGTCTTTGTGGAGTTTATTATAATTTCAATACAATTAAATACACAAGAACTAGTTAACAATAATACAATATTCAGAAGTACTGGAGTCTATGAGCTTTTTTTTATCAAGATATTGTATGTATAAGGCATCACCCGCGACTCTGCGTGGATTAAAAAAGAAATAGCCTATGTGTTCTACCAGACTATATTTTACATCTATGCCAGTTTCAGCGTGATCCTTTTAATTGTTACGGAGTTATGTAATTCCAAACATCCACTTCATCAAACTATTTTTTGTATTAATAATATTAGTAATGTAGTATTAGAAAACAATTCATCAAAATCATCAAAACTTGTATGCAAATTCATCTTTTTTTGTGACTGAATGGCCACTGTTTGCCTTGAAGAGGCATTTACAGATTCAC
>DVQH01001430.1:0-12857 GCA_018231625.1 Papilio phestus | reverse complement strand
ACTGATAATTCGACAAAAAACATACTGACCGGTTACAATTAAATACTGACCACATAATTGTGACCCCTTATTTATTAACCCTTTCGATCCCAAAGATTATCAGTAAAAGATAAGTCTTATATCGCAAATTGAATGAGCGGGACATACGTCCCGATACCGCCTTTGGGATCGAGAGGGTTAAATTTTAAATTAAACTTAAATTATTTTAAATTTAAATTAAATTTAACTTAAAATAATAAGAAGGGAGAACTGCGATCTCGCCTATGAGCAGGGCGAGAGGAGTGTAGCGCAAGTTGTAAGACTTGCTAGAGTTTCAATGGGCCCGTTCTCGGTCCTCTTTGGAACCTTGGACCCCAAAGTCTCATTCAATTATTCTTTCCCCAAAAAGATCCTTTTTGTAAAGTTTCAGCTTTTTTGGTAAGTGTTTTTCGGGAAGTATACTAGAAATTTTGTGAGGACGGACGGACGTACAGAAACACGAGATTAATATCTGGGCTTTTGCAGCAAAGCTGTCTCTCGCCAGGTGGCGAATAGTCTATGACAATTAATTAAAAATTTTCCCTGGTCCAATGCCTAATATGTTGTCTAAGAAGAAAAACTATTTATTTATTATTACAAAATTCATCAGTTATTTTTAAAAAAATATTTAAATTAAGTAATTAATAAAAATCAATCCTCGTAGTAATCAAAATTGGCTGGTATTCCAAGACTCTTGTTGATCTCCGAGTCTTCCATGAAAAATTTCTTTTTGCACCAAGATTTGATTGAGAAAACATTGTCTATGAAAAAATGTAATAAAACCTAGAAAACATTTGAGTAAGCAGTGCATAACACCAACCTGTCCAACGATCAACTGCCTCGCGTGACATGTCGCAGTCCTTTTTAAACTGTTCAAAATTTTCTGGATCAAAATCTTTAAATTTGTCCAATTTCTCCAAAATGTCCCTTTTCTCCTGCTCAAGCTTGGCGAGTTCTTCGAGAACTTTGGCTCGATATTCCAGTCCACTTTGATCCTCGGTGGCACTGGCAGTCATCGTCTCAATCTCCTTATCCAAGTTTGCTTCTTGAGTCTTCAGCTCTTCTATCAACGCTTCTAGCTTACCACATTCATTTAGTTTCTATATTTTAATTTTAAAAAATCAAGATTAACAACGCTATGAACCAAAATAAAGCCAAATTTCTACATTATTATAGGACTTGCTAGGAAAAGCCCAGAAATAGGTTGAGGTGCCAATCTTATCCGTGTCCACCAAGTCGTCTCCTACAAGTGAGTTCAGTATCTCTTTCACTGTCTGCATAGGTAGGCCTTTCGCCTTGGGCACCAGCTTTTCCAAGTCTTTGAGAAGGTAAACATCTTTCTGTAAAAACAGGTTTGCTTTAATTTCAATGTTTTATGAAATTGTGAATTTTACCTTCTCATGGAAAAATTCCAAAAGTCGACTTCTTTTCTCTTCGTGAGACAACTTTTTTTTATTGGACTATATTTGTTGAAAAAATGAATAATAATTAATGACAATTGATAACAACAAAAGTGCAAGTTACCATTTTTAGTGCAAAGTAGGAGAATTGACCAATGTGGAAGCGCATCGGCCAAATGGCCAATCTGAGCTGATCAAGCTTGGCAAGTGTCATTCACATAGGTCGTGATCTGTCTGTTGCCACTTAACGTTGCACGCAGCACCAATGTGTGAGTCAAACTTTGTATTGCTCCTATTTTGCAATTTGCTCGGTCCGTGACAAGCTAACCAGAGTCTGGTGTCAACATGCCTGACGACATCAATTCACTGGAGAGCATCGCTGAGAAGTGGGAGACCGACTGCAACAAGATTCTTAACCAGCTTCTCGAGAACAAACAAGCCAGTGAGCTTGTTAGTTTGGAGCAGGAGTTGTGGCAAAAGTTGGCCAAAGCACACAAATCCAATCCAGTAAGTATCCTTTTTTTATTTAATTAAAATATATTTTTCAAATTATAATTTCTACTATTTATAAATTGAATCTTTTTTGCCAAGAATGGTTTCATGATAAACTACTTCATTGGATTCTATGTAACGTTTCAAGAGACGTTATTCTACGCGACATCGAGTAAGGAGAAGACGTTCAAGTTTAATCGTTTCGGCATGTCCCTGCACGAGTCTAGCCGCGAGTTATTGTACAATATTCACATTCATCTTGGTGATCTGTACCGTTATGCTGACTCGAGAGCCAACGCCAAGTACTACTACCAAAAAGCGCTGGGCATCGATTCACGCCGAGCAACAGCCTACAACCAACTTGCCTTGTGCACTCCACTGACCAAAGCCTACAAATGTATCTACTTCTCGGTTCGTGCCTCGAAAGCAACCCAAAGCCCAATCTCTGACACCAACATACGCCAAGCCATCTCGCGCATCGACTCGCCAATATTCGAGCAATTTCGCAAGGGTCTCGGGGTTAAGTTGAGTGCTAACTCGTTTCAAGTTGCTCCACCCGACAATGGACCCGATTGGTTTTACCTGACTGTGATTTCAATCTATTTCAACGACTTCAACCAAACATTCAATCTTTTGTTGGATTTTATTCTAAATCAAAATGTGGAATTTTCTCACCACAATGACTTTGACTACTCACTGATGGCCTTAGATGTGGCTCTAGATTGGATACTTTTAGGTATTTTTTGGAAATTACTCTCTACCAACTGTTAATTGAATCATTTCTCTCAATAGATTACCACAACATAAACAAGATTGGTAACGTGGATCGGCTCAAATCATTTAGTAGCCACTTGCACAAGTCTACCTGGAGTGAGAGCGATGGACAGAATAAACCGGTTCAAGCAAATATTGGTCTCAAACACAACTTGATGTTAAAAGATTTTCTTCCACTCAAAGAGGTTTATGATAACCTCAATTACTACCATGAAACGGAAAAATATAACGTGGAAAAGCATCGCAAAATTTTAATTTCGCGTCTTATTTTTAAGTTGCAACACTTTTGATTGTTTCAAATGGTCTAAACTTTTATAAATTTAATAATAATAATAAACATTTATTTTTTATGTTACAAGTGCAAGTCACAACACTTGAATTTTGCAGTTTGACTCCAAGGGATAAGCAAAATCAATGATATAATCAGAATTAACATTTGTCAAACCATATTAGGTAAGTGAAGATGGCCGTGGCAAAACAACAAATGTTAACCGATTATTACATGATGAAATGATGACTATGAAAGTTTATGTAATAAAATTGCTTTAAAATTAGATTTCAACTGATTGATTAGCAATTTCGGTCTGAGAATCGGGAATATGTGATACGTTGAGAGAAGTGTCGCCAAACAGTTCTTTTGTTAAATCCTGGTTGTTTTTTTCTTTAAACAAAATGCGAGATTCGAGAAAATCGATGACAAGCTATTGAAAGAGAAAATATATTTATTATTATATAATAAAAATAATAATAACAAAACCCAATGAATCGATTCTAATGACTCACCAAAGGACAGCATTTGTGTGCAACACTGTTGGGAACCAGCTCGAGTTTGCCATCGGAAAATTTCACCAAGTAGCAAAGCTCACTAACACCCTTGGTGTCATCATCGATTGAGGTAGCACCGAGAATGGTGACAGCTTGAAGACCAGTGTCAAACAAGGTTCCCGTCTCCTCATCTCGCACCTTGGTCCGAGAGTTTGTGCTGGCTCGATTCACTTTCCACTTGCGATCCCTTTTATTATTCCTGAGTGTGCTTTCATACTCGCGGTCCACTTCGTCCTCGATGATGTCCATCAACTGTGACCGGTCTTCCACCTTGGCCGCTATTCGCCTCGACCTTCGCACCAGACTGTCGGCATCGTCACTCATTGTTAACCAAACAACTCTTGATTGATTCCAATGCTTCTCCAATGAATTATCACCAAAAATGTTCACTCTGGGCAATGTTTGCAAACTTTGCATATGCTCCACTGTAAACACAAACAATCTTACAAGTGAACATACATACACGAGCCAAGTAAACATACACACCGAGGTGACAGTATAAAGTAGATCATTCAGATAGTACGTATCAATAAGTTTTATAAACTCTTTTCGCAACGATTCTTAATGCAAAGTCAAAATGAAAAAATTTTAATTTGTGAAAAAATAACAATTTGCAACAATGAGAAAAATTCTAAAATCAAGTAACCCTTTTTGGAAATGATTTTAGTCATTTTCCAATTTAGAAATCAAATCAAATCAAGTAAATTTTTGAGACAATTCATTGACAATATAGTTCTAATAATTTGTAATAACAGTCCATTTAAATTAATTGTTTTTTTAATGATACACTTATCTAGAGTACCTAACTGGGTTATGTACCAAGTTTGTTTGAGATCGGTTAAAGTTGTACTGACCAAAGTGCTGATTACAAGAAAGACAAAAGTGTCGAGTTAGTCTCCTTTCAGACAATAAAAAATAGTTGGAATCATTGATTTATATGTAATTTAGATAATCACATCGAATGTATAAATGACTTATGATGTATAAGAATTGCAAAAACTGAAAAATAATGCTGACCAAAGCATCTCTTTCAGTATACGTTAGAATCTAATAGTGAGTCATAATAAGAAAATCACAAACTTTTTATGGAAGATATTTCTTAGCAATGTTATAGGATTTCTTTTCAAATACTTTGGATCGTATTGGGGAATGATGGACATAGAGAGGGTTGAGAGCAAATTTAGTATAAATCTCGTACATGTCCAAAAAGAAATTCTTGATATTATTATCATCAATGCGTGAGGCATCGTGAAGAAGAAGAAAGCGAACCCGAGAGGTGCCACCCACGAAGGCGGTGACAAACCATTCGTTGAACTTGTCCACGCATTTCAGGTACATGTGAGGCGTTGTCCAGATGTACTCTTCCACCAAATCTAGTGCCGCGTGTGCCACAAACTGCGTCAGATACCGATGGTCAAAGCTGCGGTCCGCCCCTTTGGTCGAGTACTCCATCTCGAAGATCGGATTGTCCGACTTGCCAACCATCACAAAGTAGTAGCTAAAGCCCGAAACACTCATTTTGGAACACTTGATCTAGCTTGAAATTTGATCGTTTGCTAGATGTAAAATCACATTCGAGATGAAGAACAAGGAAGATGGATTCGACAAGGGATTATATAAGTAGAGTGGGATGCGATGATGATGCCAGTTGACCAGAATGTTTTGGTACGTCCTCTGTGGACAGTTTTGACTAGCACACTTAGCGCGCTTGCACGCACTGCTTTGCCGCGGCTGCCGCATTGTTGCATTGTTGACGCTCACTTGCTTGGTCTTCAGATTGAGCACCCGTGAGATATGGAATTCCTTGAATACCCTCAGGCTGTCAAAGAGGACCGAGGTGATCTCGTAAGTTTTTCATTGCCATTTTGTGTTTTTTTTAATGTAATAACGATTATGCCGTGACAGACCTCGGGTCGTCTCAAACTGGCCAACAACCAAATCATCTTTAAGAATCTCAAGACTGGCAAGGTGGACAATCTCAGTATCAATGACCTTAAAAAGATTACTTGGCAACGGATGGCGGCGGATTTTAGTATTAGAATCATTATGAAAAATGGTCATATTTATCGCTACGGTGGCTTCAAAGAGTCTGACAAGGATAATCTTGCCAAGTTTGTTTCTAACAATTACGCCTTATCTCTTGAGACTCAAGAATTCTCAATGAAAGGCTGGAATTGGGGCGCGGCTAGTTTTGAAGGCTCGGTTTTGAATTTTGACATCAAGAAATCAGAGAAAGGTTTTGAAATACCTCTCTCGAATGTTAGTCACTGCACCACAGCTAAGAATGAAGTGACGCTTGAGTTTCATCCAAACGACGATGCTCCAGTTTCATTAATGGAAATGCGTTTTCACATTCCTACAGTGGATGGTGTAGATCCTGTTCAAAGCTTCTTGGAACAAGTTCTTCAAAAGGCCAGTATTATTCGTGAAACTGGCGAATGTATTGTCATATTCAAAGAACTGCAGTGCTTAACTCCTCGTGGTCGATACGATATTAAAATATTTCCAACATTCATTCAGCTTCACGGCAAAACGTTTGATTACAAGATTCCAATCACATCCGTGTTGCGTTTGTTTCAATTGCCACACAAAGACAGCAGACAGGTGTTCTTTGTGATGAGTCTCGATCCGCCCATCAAGCAAGGGCAAACTCGGTACCACTTTTTAATTCTTCTCTTCAACAAAGAAGAAGATATCTCGATTGACTTGGGCCTCTCCGAGAGTGAAATCCGCGAGAAGTACGAGAACAAATTGTCCAAGAACATGTCTGGTCCGTTGTACGAGATCACAGCCAAAGTGATGCGAGCACTGATCCAGCGTAAGATCACACTTCCCGACAGTAGCTTTTCGAAGGACATGCCCGCGATCACATGCTCTTACAAGGCCAGCAATGGTTTGATGTATCCTCTTGAACGTGGCTTTATCTACCTCCACAAACCACCGATTCACATTCGCTTTGATGAAATTTCCTCCATCAACTTTGCCCGTTCTGGCGGGTCGACTCGTTCATTTGACTTTGAAATAGAGACCAAATCCGGAATTGTGCACACTTTCAGCTCCATCGACAAGGAAGAATACTCCAAATTGTTTGACTTTGTATCGACTAAGGGTTTGAGAGTGAAGAATCGTGGCACCGAGAGTGTTGACAAGAAGATTGAAGAGGATCTGATTGACTCCGATCTGGATGATGATGAACCTGATTCCTACTTGCAACGCGTTCGCGAAGAGGGTCGCATTCGGCAAGAAGGGGGCGACTCAGACGAGTCGGATGAATCATTCAACCCTGGCCAAGAAGATGATGAAGTGGCTGAGGAGTTTGATTCCAATGCCAGTGCTTCCTCGGATGAGGATTCCGATGCCAGTGGTAGTGATAGTGCTCGCAAGAAGAAACACAAGGAGAAGAAGCACAAACACAAGAAACCCAAGGAGGAGAAGAAGCGAACTAAGAAATCCAAAAAAGAGAAAGACGAGAACAAACCGAAAAGACCCCAGACCGCCTTTTTCTTCTACCTCAGCGAGGCTCGGGAACAAATCAAACGAGACTATCCGGGATTGTCTCAGAGTGAACTCGCTAAGAAAGCTGGCGATTTGTGGAAAGAGATGAAGGATAAGTCGAAATATGAAGAGTTGGCCTCGAAAGCTAAGAAACAATATGAAAAGGCGATGATTGAGTACAAGGCGAGTGGTGGTGGTGTTTCGCAAGGCTCGCCCAAGGCCAAAACCAAAAAGAGCGATTCTAAAAAGAACGCCAGTCAAAAGTCACCTGTGAAGAGTGGTGGTTTCAAGAGCAAGGAGTACATTGAATCAGACGACAGCTCTGATGATGATGCAAGCTCTGAAGAGGAGAAAAAACCAAAGAAAAAGAAGAAGACCTCCGAAAGTAAACCTAGCAAAAAATCGAAGAAAAGTAGTGATGAGGAAATGAAGTCGGAAGAGGAGGAAATTCTTTCATCTCCATCTGTTAGTTCTGATTCAGATTAGTGTTATTTTAACCTGAGTGTTATTCTTCATACCAACGTGTATTTTAAATTAAATATAATAAAGATGTTTTATTGATAAAGAATAGTTGTCAATAGTTAAAGCGAAATTTATTTGAAAAAAATATATATAGTATAATCAACAATAGGTACAAATAGCAAAATAACAAATAATTGGATGAGTATGAAATTGAATGGATTTGCCATCACAGTCTGGTCACTTCTTCTTGGAGATCGTCTTGGAACTGAACTTGAGACTCTTTGTGGTCTTGGGTGGGCACTGGAGGTGGGTGAGGCTTGCCATTGGTGATGGTCACTGAGGGTATCGCATACACCTCGACTGGGCATGTACTGCTTTGCCCTTCTGACTGCTGCTGCTGTTGTCGTGGCGGGTCTGTCTTGCATTCATGCATCATTCGACCTATTCTCTCGGTCACCTTGGACTGCACTTTAGCAGTGTCGATATCGGCAACCAGATGAGTCAATGACACTTTGACTGTAAGCACTTGGCCATTGCGAGAGATGGTCATCAGAGATCGTGATTTGGGATCGTAGGTGAGTGAGAAGAAGGTACAGCCAGAGCTCCACTGGCTGAGCGAGTCGCAGTAGAGTGGTACACCCGATTCCAAGTCGCAGATGTAGAGCCAGCCATACTTGGAAAGGAGGTAGATGAGACCAACGTGATTGTCGCAAACAATCTGAGTGGGGATGTCGTCGAACCGGTGGTGACCTGTCACGTTAGGCGAGCTCAGACGTCGTTTGACATGCATCGTCAGTTGCTGAGTCTTGACCCGATGACTCCGTCTGGTTGCTCCTCCTGGTGCCGTACCGAGTTCAATCACATGCAATTTCCAGGCTCGAGAGGATTCGCGCTTGGCAGCGATCAGTAGAGTAGAGCTGTGATGGCTGTCTTCAAACTGGTAGGCAGTGAACGTGCAACAGTGTGCTTCGATGCATTGACTTTGCCCGAGAGCATGCGAGTAGATCTGAATCAAACCACCGATTTCGCCTGGATCACATAGCAATGTATTAATATCACACACACACCCTAAGCATAGTTTTACAAGTCTTACCATCAGATTCAAGATAAAGTGCGGTAATTGCACCCCAATATCCAAAGATAGGATCCACTACATAACTCACAATCTGATGTTCTCGAATATGGGTGTCGAGAGGAAACACAACTCGTAACGAGTTATTACGTTGAATGTAGTTGGAATCCAACTCGGTATTAGTCAAACGCCAGTGATAAACCTCGTTCTCAGTGATAATAGCGATCGTTTCCCCAGTAATCCATGTCCAATAAATACACTTATCGGGAAATTGCAGAGTGGCAAGGCACTGGTTTGTGCGAACCGAGTAGAATGCAATCCAGTATTCATTTGAAATAGCGATTACATCCAGTTCTGGGCTGATCTGTGCGCAATTCGTGTCAACATTGGTTTCACAGTTGATCAGAAAACAGTCAAATGGACTGATTAGCGTAATGGTACTCTGAACAGAGGAAGCTATCGTTTGAGGCAGCATCGAGCAGTCATCGTAAGATCGAGGTAAATGATTTGGACGAGGTGAAGAAGTAAGGTCGAAACTAGAAGCGCTGTGTTTCATCACATTAGACTTAAACTCGGTATGAGAGTTGTTTGATGTCTCGGACGATGATGATATGGATGACTTGCGACTCAACTCAAACCCAGAAGAAATCGACTTGGGCGAAGAATTCGAGTGGCTCGAGTAGGAATTGGCAGAAGAGAGAGAAAGGTGCTCGGAGTGACGACCACTTGGCTTAGCTGGTGGACGGCACAGAGCCGGACTGCCGTTGGACACACCACTCGTGCTGCCCACCGACAATCGACTACTCTCACTAGTCACCATTCTTCGGTGACAGCACGTAATCCACTTGCTGCTTGTCATCTTCACATTGTTCCAACATATCTCATACGGACTGATATCGTAATCAGAAATCTGCAACAACAACAACAAATGTAACTCCCAAGCAAGTAGATCATCTCAAGATAGATAATCTTACATTAAATACTTTTGTAACGCCGAGAACATGAATATCTTTCATGATGATGATTCCGAAAAGAATGATGAAAGCAAACCGAGTGGCGACCAAAAATCCAAGGTGAATCACATTGTGAGAAGATAAGCAAGGTTCTAAGTGTTCTTGTGGAGAGGTTTAGTCGTGTCGAGTGGTGTGCTCGCTGTCTCGAATCACGAACACACTGCTCATGCAGAGAGGCGAATCGAAACGATAATTGGCGAATTAGCCAAGTCTAGTTTAGTGGATGAAATTGGTCGAGGTGGCGGCAGAGTGCCGTGTGTCTCGTGCTGCTGCTCTTCCCACCGAGTCGTGATGCGGATCTGTCGTCTCTGGTGCAGTTGGTGGCAATCCTCCCCGAGAGTGCTTCATGTAGGGCTACTCACTGCCAAACACGGGTCGAGACAACCCAGTCACCTACTCGATTCAATTCCTTTTATCATCACAAAAAAGCGCTATTAGTATCATCATATTTTTAAAGGCTACTATCAATCTATAATCACCACTCCTAACCATTAGACAAATAAACACCTATCGATTGTTGTGATTGAGAGAAAAGGAGAGAGAGAGGGGGGGAAGAGTTGAGAATTTTCAATGTCAATTGGCAAATCGATAACGAGCTAAAGATCGATCGACATGTGTGCGCATTTAAACTATGACCTCGTGGTAAAAGGTCAGACTAAACCAATCCCATTGAACCGCAATAATTAACGGTAAGGTAAATCCAAGCGTGATAGTCAAACCACATCAATGATCTGACATATAAAATTTGCTTACGGTAACGCTTCACAAATAAATTATTAGTAATTTATGGCCATAGTAATCAAACTGAGGCAAAACAAATTACTGCTTACCACAAGTTTTTGTTTTTAAGTTTGTATCTTAAACTAATTAAAAATGTCATTGTGTAAGTCCAGAATGATATTGGTTTAATGTTACTTGTTGCAACACAGATGTTGATAATCTGTGTTGATCAGAAGAATCAAGCAAAAACCCAGTAGTTAAGCAGTGTGCAATTGAGATACTTTTTCTCAATAAAATTCACTGCATGACAAGGACTGAGAAGGAAGAAATCTGAAAAGTGTTCATCATCAAAAAAGAATAATCAGTGCATCGACCAGTGTTTTCCCTATTATTATTATTATTGGCAATAAAAGTCGTGTGGAGAAAACCCCTCAAGGAACATACGAAAACAAGCAATCAAACAGATACTAGCAATATGACTAATAAAATAAGCTAGTATGCAAATGGTAATAATAAAAATAATAGAGATCTTGATTCAAAAATGTTTTTACTCAAACTTTCTAAAATCAAATATTTTTTACTTTAAAAGTTTCTAATGTAAAATTGTTTAATTCACATAAAAATTTCTCAATTGTTCACTAGATTCTTGAATAGATAATGCTGCTCCAGAGACAAGTTAAACAACATAACCGAGAGCTTAATTAAATTATGTTGTTAGGCAAGTATTAATACAACAAGAAAAAATTAACTATTACCAATAACTAAGTTTTCTCATTATTACCTTTTCATGTTTGACCAAAGATTGGTAATAAACAATAACAAGTGATGACTGCTAGTCGAAAACAATAACACAAAAAAATAAGTGAGATGTTTATTGTTGTTGTTTGTCACTGATCAAAATAGAACAAGGATTAAAGTGCCAAGTGAGTGGATATAGCTGCTAATGAAGGTGCTTAAAGATCTAGCACCTTCAATTTAAAAAATGATAAATAAATGGCGACTATATTGTCGTGAATGTGAATATATCTATATAATATAATGTAATAATCAAAAATGTCAAGTTTCGTATTTTCTTTAAATAAAACAAATCAGTAAAATAAGTTGTTGTTTTGGTTATCAAAGTTGAATTGAGCATCAATGAAATTAACTAGTTGAGTGATGCAAATCGTTGAGCTGTAACCAATCAAGAGTAACCAAGAGTATGCGATTTTGTTGTGTTATTTTTAATTAACGATCTTCGGTTTATGCACTTTTGATGAGACTGACTCCGAAACTACCAAAAAAGCTTTACTGGCCAATTTGTCAACGAGCTCATAGAGTGAGCCAATATTGAGCAAGAATACAAGAATGAATTTCTCTCTCTCTCTCTCTCTCTCTCTCTCTCTCTCTCTCTCTCTCTCTCTCTTAAAATCAAACTGAAAATGCAAAGTCAATGAAGAGACAAAAAGTATGCTAAAAATGCACTATGTCATAGTCTATAACTCACTTAATATTTTTTACAGAGCTGATTTTTTAGTTATAAGGTGAAAATTTTTAATGGTTGACGTTCATGTCTTGTGTGTTGAATTAGGTTCGTAGTGTTTGTGTCCTGATCCAGGTAGAATACTGCCTGTGCAAAATGTGAGAATAAATCACGACAAACCCTGTCGAATTTAGTGAGACCAAGGCATTAACAATTTCACTAACAAAGCTATCTTTTGAACTACTCAGCTTGTGAGTAAGTTCATAAGAATTTCGCATCGTTTGTTGTAAAAATATGATTTAATAATTATGATGAAAGAAAATATGACAAATGCACTACCGTATGAGATCTTGCTTTGACTTTCTCTTTCTGAGACTAAGTTGAAAAGAATAACTGAAACAAATATATGAAGAATTTGAGTGAAAGAGTTAAAAGATTGGTATATATCATAAACGCTCATATTGTGGCTGAAAGCAACAATTGGTTCTAACTATAAAGCTATATACAATTTTTTTCAGTATAAAACACTATTTTTACAAATAAACTTTGTTACGTCTAAACTTAAATACAATGTAACTTATCAGTAATTTTTGGTCAAATACTTATAAGTATAGTCATAGACTATAGTCATTGCACATAATCAAAGATGGTGCATAAATAGTGTTGATTAGCGCCCAATAAGTAAAGTAATGTGAGCGTGTGCTATCATGGTGGTCAAACGCGATTGCCAGTGATGGCCAAACGATATACCGTGGCCAATGAGTCAGCATGAACACTCTTCTTTGCTTGCAAACTGTCTAACCACTGTGTGAGCCCGAGTGCTCGTTCTTCTTGACCCGCATCGGAGTGGGAAGACCAATTTCCATCATGCCTCCCACCGGAGGTTGTTCCAACTCCAGTTCTCCCTCTCTTCAACCATGAAAATCATACTGATGCACGCAAGTGATGCATGTGTGATTTGTTCCAATCGTCTCACTGGAAGGGCAAAGGGCAGCATGTAGCAGCAGCCCTAGGGCCTATCTTATCGCACAGTGGGACGAGTCGACGAGTCGGCGTGCTCACTCAACGGTCGGGCAAACTCAACCGAGGTCAGTCTTATGGCGGACGCCCAGCTTGCCCATTGC
>DVQH01001429.1:0-12859 GCA_018231625.1 Papilio phestus | reverse complement strand
ATTATTTCTGCAACTAGGCACATTAATGTATTAGTCATTCCGATAAGTTTTCCGGCTTTTTTCTATTTCAAACCTTGAACACGAGATTGCGGTGCCTACCACTCACAATGTTTACCTTTTCTATGCTCATGCGTGAGTTCTAGTATGCAGTCAGTGAAAGTTCGCAGCATGTCTCACTGCAGTGTCCGATATGCTAAGAAAGGTAAATAATGTGAATAGCAGACACCGCCATCTCGTGTTCAAGGTTTCACATAGAAAAAAGCCGGAAAACTTATCGGAATGACTAATAAATCTTAATTAAGACAGATTTGGTTAAACTAGATTTTTTCAGGTTAGTCAAGGATAGTTAGATGTAATGACATATATTAGGTATTTCGGTATATTCAGGTGTAAATTATTCCGATAAGTTTTTAGAGACTTGAATACTTTTTGTCTCTGAATCACTACACGGAAACAACATTCAATGTGATTAAACCAGACTTGCTTGTAGAAAAATTTTTAAAAAAATTTATTAAAATACTTAATACAGTCAATTAAAATACGCATATAATTGTTTTTGGTTTAAAAACAGAACTTGGAATCGAATAAACTTGGTGATTGTCTACTGTCGGAAATTACCGAAAACCGAGTGAAGATAGGCGAGTTTCTTCGTCCACCAATCGATGAGTCGTTGGACAGAAATAAGCCCGTTCCTGAGCTCACCCTGATGCGAATACTCAATCAGTATGGCCCGGTGATTGGACACATTGCCGTGGATCAAGAAAAGACTGAATTTAACTACTCTTACACTGGCGAAACAGTGATAACTGAAAATCCATATGTGGATCCAAACCACGCAGTACTGATCGTGGGTTGGGGAGAGGATCAGACCAGTGGACAGAAGTACTGGTTGGTACGCAACAGCTGGGGTCGTCACTGGGGTCACTATGGCTACGCTAAGATTGCTCGCGGAAGCAATGCCATGCGTCTCGAAGAGTTTGTCGTAATTCCTACACCTCCTAACAATGAATCGATTCTTGATAAAATGGTATGTAGTTTCTTAAGTCGGTTTAACGGTGAATCGTTTTAATTTATTTTGTATCTGTAAATATCTCTTTTACTTTAGGAACCGTCATCTTTTAACTTCCAAAAACCTTATTATGCCACAGGACTTCATGACACCCCGGAGACTCGCAAACAGTTTCTCACCATTCCGATTGCACTCGACGACACTCGCCAAGAGTTTATTGCTGCCAAGGAGTGGGATTGGCGAAAACAAGGAAAGGTTTCTCCGATCAAAGACCAAAAGTCCTGTGGCTCTTGTTGGGCTTTTGCCGTAATCGAAGCATTGGAGTCGGTTATCGCCATTCATGCCAACCAATCAACGGTGCCCGAACTGTCCCCACAGCAACTGCTCGACTGTAGTTATGACTTTACGAACGATCCAACTGGCTTTGAAAGCAATCTCAATGCCTGCTGCGGGGGATTGCCATGGGATGCTTTTGCGTACACGATGAAATATGGCATCACCACTGAGGAAGCGTATCCTTACGAATGGGCTCTGGTTTGTCGTATTGAACATAAGCGTTCAAAATTGACTCTATATATATAGCACACTGTTAAAAATACTGTTATAACCTGACATTGAGCACGTTTCTGGTTATAACCTTACGATTTCAAAAATACCAGCTTTTAAGGTGACAATTTAAGAAAAATTAATTTATATCCATACAATTTAAAAAAACTCAGCTTAAATACGTTGATTTTTTAAAATGTCTGCTTATAAGCTTACATTTATAAATTGAAAGTTTATTACAAAGCCTTGTCGAGTTACAAACCAGACAGTATTTTTAACAGTGTATATAAAACTATTAGGCTTGAAAGTGTGACATGCTATCTATATTCGAATTCTTATTCAATTCAAATCTAGCTTTTATTGTTGTTGAAATATGATACCGGTTTTTATTACAAGAAGTAAACGTCCAATTTGTATATTATTGCGAGTTACTAATATATAAATTTTCTTTACCCCACAAGCGTAAATGTCAAAAAGCGGAAGGACCAGTGTACAAGAATTCCGGTTTCATGCGAGCTCAACCAATATCGCCCAGTGACTCGAAGACCAGTGACAAGGAAATCATGCGATTGGTGCAAACCTATGGTCCGGTGGTAGCGTGTATAGTTACCGACCACTTGGCGGACTACACAGGAGGCATCATTGATCAACCTCGTAATACTCGGGGATACAATCACGCAGTAGTAATTGTGGGCTGGGGCACCAGTGACTCTGGAGTGGACTACTGGATTGTGCGCAACAGTTGGGGCGAGAAGTGGGGTGAAAAGGGCTACTTTCGAGTGATGCGAGGAACCAATAATAATGTGCTTAACATCAATGAAGCAGTCGTGGCGCCGATTGTATGATTGATTGACCAATGACCAATTTTTCCACAATGATTGTCATTTATTCTTGCTTTGAATGGCTTAATTTAATGTGATGTTAAATTAAAAAAAATTCTCTTATATTCACTGCATTAACTCGATAAGTCTTTAAAAAATGAACACTTATAAGCAAAAATTTTTTAAAATTGTAAAATTATAAGCCAATTTTGCTAAATTGTTACATTAAAGTTGATATTTTTGAAATTGTAAGGTTATAACCAGAAAGTTGCCCAATGTCAGGTTATAACTAGACAGTATTTTTAAGTGTATGGGTTAGTAGTCACTTTCAATCCAAAGCCAGTAGATTAATATTACTTAGCGAGTGTATACAATATGTATGCATTTTGGAAGTCATGAACTCGGTAGTGGGACTGTTAATCAAATCTAATGGCTATTTTGGCAAATTCGAGAGCATCTCTGCAATAAAGTTTTTGAGAAAATGCGGATTTTGTAAATCCCATAGACTTACATAAAAACTAAAAAAAATAAATAATTGTAGCATCGAAACTTAATAGATTTTAGATATGAAAGTGTTATTGACAAACAAACGTTCTGTGGTAAGTAATCCCGAATTGTTCACAGATGGTGAGATGTATGGGTAAAAAAATTGATGCTTCTCAGTCTGGCCACGCCACCGCTACCACAAGAGAAGTTTTTCCGCATAACTTAAATCAAAATTACATAACTTTGCAGTATTGCACAAAGTAACTTTTAATAAACTTATAATTATCTTAATGTTAAATACTTGAAATACTATCATGCCAAATGTCATTCATGTTATTGATTATCTCAAAATTGGCTTTCTGAATGCCAAGAGAATTTTATTTGCTAACTTGTAACTTGTCATCAAGGTAGATCTATATTTGCAAAGTATTCAAAATTTTATGCATCATCTTTATTTTATTGGTTAAATTTTCAAAATAATTTACTAAATGTCATAGTTGTTTGAAAGCGCCAAAGATTTTATTTTAAAAAAGTATATAAAAAGAAAGCGCAATTTTTTTGAAACGGATCTAAACAAAAATATTTCTTCTAATTTAACTATCACTACCGAGAAAAATGAAGACTTGTATACCTCACCGACTTCTCTCTCTTGGCCTATGTGCAGCTGTCGTTGCTCTAGGTCAGGTTCAAGCTTCCAAATTAGTGGAAGACTACAGTCTTGGAGCTAGGATTTCAAGAGATGAATATCTAGCTTTGTCCGTGGCGGAAGTAAAAAACGACGAAACGCCTCTTCCCACAAGCTTTGACTGGAAACACAAACTACCACCGGTCAAGGATCAAGGCATGGCTGCGGTATCGTGGGTCTTTGCAACTGTGGCGGCTACCGAAGCAGTCCACTACAACTCATCCTTTGAAGAACCTATCAGTCTCTCCGAACAGGAGATCATTGACTGTCAACATAAACTTTCCTACTGCCCAGGCTACGGCGTTTCTTTTGCTTCATCCTATATAAAAAAATATGGAGTACTGCCTGAGTATATTTACCCATATCAAGCTCGTAAGGTAATGTTGTGTTTAAACGAGCATGTGTTTAGTTGCACACAAAAAATTACTTTAGTAAATAGTTTCATGTTTTTAGTTTTTTAAACTAATAATTACGTGTACATTTAAATGACTATAATTTGAGTGCTTTTAACCCTTTTGATACCAAGGATTATCAGTAAAAGATAAGCCTTATATCGCTAATTGAATGAGTGGGACACATACGTCCCGATAGCGCCTTTGGGAGCGAAAGGGTTAATCTGCAAGTACCTTTAATTCGTTATTCGCGTTAGTATATACTGGAACCTCTTGCTTGCATATTTCTATAGTAAAATGCTGATTATTTCTTTAATTTGTAATTTGCATTATTATTATTATAAATGCCATGAGTCATTATGCTTGACAAGGCATAAGACAAGACATAAGGCACAATGTTGAAGCAGTGCTTCTTCATTGTATCGTGCCTGAATTCTACGGTCCTAGGCGAAGACCAGCCAGCAGTCTCAGAGCCGTTCAAGCCACTCTGGCAACGCCTACTGAGATTCGGATGTGTCCCAAGCCGCCGTGTAATTTGCATAATAGATAAATAGAATTCCATTAAGGTCTTTTACTTTGTCTTTTCAATAAGTTTGAAGCATACTGTATTTAGAAATAAAGTTTTAAACTAAAAACGTTTTGAAATGTCGTAGAATTATCGAGAATATTGTATAAAGTATTTGTGTCAATAATTCGCTATTCAAAAAAATTACATTTGAACTTCTTTCATTCGCGAATTGCAAACATTTTACTTGGTTAAGTTCAGGTTAGACAAGAATAGTTGAATGCAATGACTCGTAATACAATCCCTAATCGATTAAAATACGCATATTATCTTTTTCCGTTTTAAAACAGAACAGTATTAAAAATAAACTTGGCGGTTGTTTACTGTGGGAAATTACCGATGATCGAGTGAAAATTGGCGATTTTCTTCGCCCACCAACCGATGGATCATCCGACGAGAGTAAACCAGCATCCGAACTCACTTTGATGCGAATAATCCATCAGTATGGCCCGGTGATTGGACACATTGCGGTGGATCAAGCAAAGACCGAATTCAACTACTCCTACACTGGTGCAACAGTGATCACGCAAAATTCACAAATGAATCCAAACCACGCAGTACTGATCGTGGGTTGGGGAGAGGATCAGACCAGTGGACAGAAGTACTGGTTGGTACGCAACAGCTGGGGTCGTCACTGGGGTCACTATGGCTACGCTAAGATTGCTCGCGGAAGCAATGCCATGCGACTCGAAGAGTATGTTATGATTCCTACACTTCCTGACAATGAATCGACTTTTAATAAAATAGTAAGTTATACTTTGCTAAAGTAGTATACTTTGTTTTATGAAACATACCCGCGAACAAAAAAATTGATTTCTTTTAAGAATGTTTAGTTTTTAACTATAAATTTTTTTTGAAGCTATATCTGATTGGGCTATATCTTTTTGAAGCTATATCTAACCCATTTTACTGCTTTTTGCTTCTCCTACTCTCCGTCTGCCGCTCTCCCTTGAGAGATGCCGCATCTCAGATGCGAAAAAAAGTTATTACGCATACGATCACACGCTGAATGTGCGAGACCTAGTGTGGGAGTATGCGACTCTCTAATAAACCTATTGCATGCGTACTAATTCTTCTATGAGCATGCGTAATGCTCTAGGTCAAAATGAACCTGAGAAATCTCGACGTTGAAAATTTTCTTAAACCTAAACTTAAAACCAAACCAATTGTTAAAGTTTGATTTTTAAATTACCACTTTCAGGAACCGCCCTTCTTTAGCCACCGAAAACCTTATTATGCCAAAGGACTTCGTGACACCCCGGAGACTCGCAAACGGTTTCTCACCATTCCAATTGCACCCGGCGGCACTCACCAAGAGTTTATCGCTGCCAAAGAGTGGGATTGGCGAAAGCAAGGAAAGGTTTCTCCAGTCAAAGATCAAAAGGCCTGTGGCTCGTGTTGGGCTTTTGCCTCCATCGAAGCATTGGAGTCGACTCTCGCCATTCATGCCAACCAATCAACGGTGCCGGAATTGTCTACACAGCAACTGCTCGACTGTAGTTATGACTTTTCGGAAAATGGAAATGCCTTTGATAGCCACTGCCATGCCTGTTGCGGAGGATTGCCATGGGATGCTTTTGAGTTTATGGAGAAACATGGCATCACCATCGATGAGGCGTATCCCTACGAATGGGCTCTGGTTAGTAGAACATAAGCTATTTTATAGTTCAAAAAACCTCATATTAACATTGGGTTGAAATATGGCTCTAAACTTTACCAATATTTTTGTTCGGGAACTTTCTTTTACACTAGTTTGTGTTACGACCACTTTCAAGACCAGTAACACAAATCAGTGTGTATGAGAAAGTTTCCGAACAAAAATGCTGGTTAAGTTTAGAGCCATAGTTATAAGTGTGAGATGCTATTTGCTTTCGATAGAACTCTCACTGTTGTAATTTGAATTCTTGACTGATTCAAATTTTACTTTTGTTTTTGTGAGTTGAATTTATCATCAATTCGAATCTCACTGTCATGGTTGTAATTTGAATTTTTAATCTATTCAAATTTAACTACAACTTTCTTTGTTGTAATTCAAATTTTATTAATATTTGAATTTGATTTTTTAACTTTTTATTAAATTATGATAACCTTAGCACACACTCATTCCTTTTTGGTGGGAGTGGCAAAAGCAGAGTAAAAGTGAGTGACAGTACGTTCTCTGTGTACGGTTCCTTACTCTACACTGTGCTTTGCTACTCCCACCAAAAATGAATGATTGTGTGCTATGATGATAACTCGAGTATAATTTTGAGTTTTTTACAAATGACAGCACTTTAGCGCCGACTTTTTTTGTAAAAAAAATTATTTTGAGTTACTAACACATAATTTGTTTACTCCACACAAGCGCAAATGTCAAAAAGCCGAAGGACCAGTGTACAAGATTTCCGGTTACCAACGAGCTCAACCAATATCGCCCGGTGACTCAAAGACCAGTGACGAGGAAATCATGCGATTGGTGCAAACCTATGGTCCGGTGGTAGTGGGCATAGATGCTTCACACTTGTACATGTACAAAGGCGGCATCATTGATCAACCCCGTAATTCGGATGAACTGGATCACGCGGTGGTGATTGTGGGCTGGGGCACCAGTGACACTGGAGTGGACTTCTGGATTGTGCGCAACAGTTGGGGCGAACATTTTGGTGAAAAGGGCTACTTTCGAGTGATGCGAGGCACCGACAATAATGTGCTTGGCATCAACAATGAGGTCTTGGTGCCGGTTCTTTAATTGATTCCCAATGATCAAGCTTTCCCCAATAATTACAATGGATTTACTAATCCAGAGAAATTTGTCAAATAAATAGGGTCACTTTTGATCCAATAAATTTTCTAACTTTTTAAACACGAAACTCGAATCCGGTATACCGAATGTCTTTTCTGACGGCTTTTCGTAGTATCGATACTATCGATTGTCAATATGTGAACGACAAAATCCGGTATACCGGATTTCGCTTTTTTTTCGGGTTCCTTACCCGTACTTTGGGCTCTTGCTCATACACTTGGTCCCATCTGTTCATTAAAATTATTATTATACAATTAAAATAGTACAGAATTATTATAAAAAATTAACAAATTTTCTTCCGTTTCTGGTTGCCACGTTCGCTTAGAGAGTTGCTACGTTTTACTTTTAAAATAGAATGATTTTTAAACATAATCTTCAACTTTTCACGTACGATCCCCTAAAAATATAATAATTAGTTTAATTAGTAAATTAAATTTTAAAAATTATTTATAAATACAAACTTACTTAAAGAACGGCCACTTTTTTTCTCTTCTTTTCATAACTCTTCCAAATGACTGTAAACTGCTAACAACCTATGAGCGTAAACTGAACATAGTCGTTGTAGAATGATGAGACTAGGTTTTCCGTAAAATACAATTATTAACTCTTCATAAAGCTTTACCACAACATGTTGTTGCAGAGCAAACCTGAATTTTTCATATGTTGCAGATTTAATTAAAATATCCTGAGTTGCATCTGATGCTTTAAATGTGAAAAAGTTTGGCAAAAAAATAATGCTCCACTAAACTTGATGTGATTACGCAAATAAGTTTTGTCAGCAGTCTTAACAATTTTCGGACCAGAGATGCATAAGATGTGTCGAAAAACTTTTCACGAGCAATGCCTGAGTTAATGTAAAGAAAATTAAGATGAGCTTGAACGATAGCATCACTTTTTCTTGGCACTATAAATCAAGTTTGTAATTTTTATTAGATATTAACAAAGCTTTGTTGGTTCACCAAGAGAGGGAAAAACTAGCTCAACAGGGTTCCAAGTTGTTTCTGTTTCATATGAAGAGGAATCGATGGAAAGATAAAAATAGTCAAATTGACTAATTTGAAATAAATAGGGTTTTCGTGGAGATAAGCATAGTTTGTTACAACCAAAATAGAATTAGACGTTTGATTTAATTCAATTGTTTTTGTTTGGACTTTGTTTTGAACAGTGTGTTGTTTTTCAATTTGGCCTTCGGCCAACAAATTCAAGCAAAGTGATGCGAAACTGTGTTTTCCTGTTAGCACATTTGTCGAAGAGCTTGGTTGACTCAACCAAATCAATGACGTTTGTCGACCGTAGTTTGTTACTAAAGGCGGTAAGCGACTAGTTGTGACCGGAGCCAATTTAGACTTGCCCAAAGCGAGACTCGAATGCGAACTTTGCCGGGTAGCTCCCAACAAGTCACTAGAGCCACCGCCCACTCGGGGACAATCAATCGGTGGTGAGGAGGCATTATTTTGGTTGCAATTGCATTTAAAGACTTGCATGATTTCTTCGGGATCTGCCAACAGAGCCATAATCCTTTTAGCTGTATTGTCGCTTACGATGTTGACAATGATCGATTTTATGGGCTCTTCCACTACTTGTACTAAGACTGAAAATTTTTGGAACTCAGATCTGCATCTCCGTCAATATTTTCGCGGCAAAATGTGGCAAACTCCAAGTATTTAGTCAGCTTGCCGTCAAACTTGTAGTCATTTATCTTTGAGGCTAAAGGGCGCCGTTGGGATTGATGTTCTGCGAGAAGCTATAAGGCATGGGGGGTTTTCTTTTCTATACGAGTACTGCTCCACGAGTTTGGAAAATTTTCCAAAAACGATCTTATTTTGGTGATCTCGGCTGTCATGCGATTGACTTGTAAGTCGGATGGGACAGGCGCGTCCCGATTTTGAGTGAGCTGTTGGATTTGTAACTCCAACTCACGTATTTTTGCCGAGAATGAGTCTATATCGATAGGCAATTTTGATTCCCGGTGTTGGATGGCTCCGGAATTAGGTTATTTATTGAGTTTGAAGCCTGGGAGGATGCGCCTTGGGCACCAGCCAACTCGCGATTATCGAACTCATCGACCTTTGTTGCCAATTCATTGATCTTTTCTGTGAGTCTCTGCGGATGTCGCGGACCTTAGGTCGTAAGACTTTACTGGCTGGTAAGTAAAGTTCACACTCTTCAGTGTTCTTTTGAGGGTCATAGCCACCGCCTTCGATGTGATGGCGGGCACGTTAGTAGTGAGATCGTCTGCGCATTCTGACTGGATTTTGCTCAGTCGTTCTCTGATTTCCTCGCCCGTTGGTCGGGTGCGAAAACTGTTGTGGCATCACTCTCAACTCCTCTCTTCCCTTCCACTCATTCTCACATACTTACCGCAACCAAGTTGGGTCATAGGAACAGGATACATTTGTAGCGATCTCTTTTGGTTACAAACTCCTTTCGATTATTCAAATGAGTTTGATCAATAACTTCGAGTGAAATGAATTTGGTGACGGGCAGAGCTTACTGAGCTTATGTTTTTCTTCATGGACCATATGATCATCTTAAAAAATTCAAAGAAAACTTACCAGATAGTAAAAAAATAGGATGACAGAGCTGAATGAGTTGAGTTGAGCTGAGCTGAGATGAGTTGATGAGCGAAGATTAAAGAGATGAAAGGTCATGTTAAAAGACAGGACTGACGGAAAGAGAGAAAGAAAGAAAAGAAAAAAATATTTTCATTAGAATCAATCAATCGATCATGCACATTAAAGCCTCAAAGTGAGATTGGTGACAACATTGCATCTCTAGGCTCATTTTGGATTTATATTCTGTAAAGCATACCTGACACGTTACGACAGATACCTCACTCACTCTGCATATGACACTCGACGACTAGTGTCAACATGATTCACACAGGTGACATTGAGATTGAGCTTGGGCGGAAGCTCATACTGGGTAACTTAAGTTGCAATTGCAATGTGTAACCCACAGCCACTCTCTGTGCATATCAGTTTGTTCTCACTCACTGTGCCATTCATATCATATCATATTCATTTGCATAGAGCATATGGAGAGCTCGTCTGCCATTCGAGTCTCTCAATCATTGGATCACGACCATCACGTGACTAGGTTTCTCACAGGTGTCAGTGTGTGCGCTAAGAATATTTTTTACATATCTCATGCTTTTGGGATGGCTGCTTTCCCATATAATTTGATAGAACATTTGGCACAATGAATAAAACAGAACGGATTTACACAGCAAACAAAACCAAGCTACTCTGGTTCCGCTAGAGCACATCGCATCCCCGTTGCATTTGGTGTGTTTGTATATAGTGGTTAATCAGATTGTGGCTTGTGGGTATTTTCACATTTGCTTTTTGTGCATAATCTATAAAAATTATAACAGATCTATCTCATGTCATATGTATTATAGAATCGTTTGCAACTGTGCACTTGTATAAGTCATCTCTTCAATTGTGCATTCGTACCATTTATGAAAGTGTATAGAAAATATATAGAAAGAAGAGTAAAAGGAGGAGAAGGACGAGAAACTAAAAGGAGAGATTAAGATAAAGAGAGAGAACATGGAATAAAAAAGATAAAACCTTATCTATCTAAAGAATTTTGGACAAAAAGACAACAAACGGTGACTTGGCTCTAGCGTTGTAGAATTGAAATAAGGATGAGTTGACCAGCTGTTGAGATAATAATTGTTGGTTGAAATGAAATGACCCGAAAAGAAACATTTTAGAGATGAATATCAAACAAAAAAGATGAGTGATGATAATCACAAGAAAAAGATGTAGACGCCAGACAGAGATTGGACAGAGTGAAGACGAGTGTCTAAGTGAGTATTGCCTTTTTATACACCAAACAAACTAGACCAGTATGTTATCACATTAGCATTGATTGACCTCTCACTCACCAACGCTAGAGGGCGTGCATGTTAGGTCTCGATCAAGCACACACACTCAAATGATGCGATTGTTGTTTACATTCTCTGTTTTATTAACTTCAAGTATAGTGGGGTTTTTATTCGATTCTCAGACAATTTTTCATTTAATGCTACATTTTTGCACTGCAACAGTTACGCTACTTCTACTGTGCTTAACCGATTCAAATCTAGGCCAATAAAAAAACTCAAAGTGTAACGCAGTAAGTTAGATATGAATCGAGCTAGAATTTGAAGTGTAAATCAGAAAATTAGATTTGATTTGGATATTTTTGTCACGCTAGTTAGCACGAGAGAAGAAGTTACTTAAATCCAAATTATATAATCTTATGTAATCTTGAAGTATTGCACAAGGTAACTTGTAATAAACATAATATCCTTAAAATGTTAAATATTCGAAATACTATCATGCTAAATGTCATTCATATTATTGGTTATCCCGCATAGTTATCTAGTTATTTAGAAAATTTTATTTGCTAACTTGCAACTTGTCGCCAAGATAGATTTTAATTTATATTTTAAAAATATTAATAGTATTAATATAAATATAAATAGGTTTTTATTTGACACACAAAAAAAGTATATAACAAGGTTGATCAAGGTTTTAATATGATTTAAACTAACTTATTTCTTGTGATATAACTAATATTAACAAAATAACAATGAAGATTTGTATACATCATCAACTTATCTCTCTTGGCCTATGTGCAGCTGTTGTTGCTCTAGGTCAGGTTCAAGCTAAATTTGTTTCTAAATTAGTGGAAGACTACAGCCTCGGAGCTGAGATTTCAAGCATTAAATATCTAAAGCTGCCCGTGGCGAATGTAAAAAACGATGACACGCCACTTCCGGCTAGCTTTGACTGGCAACACAAACTACCACCGGTCAAGGATCAAGGTATGGCTGCCGTGTCGTGGGTTTTTGCTACCGTAGCCGCTACCGAAGCACTCCATTCAATTCAGAACTCATCCCTTGAAGAACCTGTCAGTCTCTCCGAACAGGAGGTCATTGACTGTCAACGTGAAGTTTTTCCCTACTGCGGAGATCTCTTAATGCGACGAAGCATTTTCACCGCTGCATCCTATATCAATGGGCGTGGAGTACTGCCTGAGGAAATCTACCCGTATCAAGCTCGTTGGGTAATGCTGTGTTCACAAGAGAATTTGTTTAGTTACTTAATTTCTTAATTAAGATATTATTATAATTTAATTGGTAAGACTTACCAATTACATGTATTAGGTTTTGCTCTGGTTAGGCAAGGATTTTTAGATGAAATGACTAATTAAACAGTCTCCAGTCGATTAACATACGCATATCATTTTTGGTTAAAAACAGAACAATCCGTATAATGCATTTGGTTCTTGTCTACTCTGGGAAATAGCCGAAAATCGAGTAAAGATAGGCCCGTTTATTCGCCCACCAACCAATGGGTCTTCCGAAGAGATTAACCCAGCATCCGAACTCATCTTGAGGCGAATAATTCAGCAGTATGGTCCGGTGATTGGACACATTGCTGTGGATCAAGTAAAGACTGAATTCAACTACTCCTACACTGGCGAAACAGTGATCACGGAAAATACCCAAAATTTCCCTAATCACGCAGTACTGATCGTGGGTTGGGGAGAGGATCAGACCAGTGGACAGAAGTACT
>DVQH01001428.1:2500-12860 GCA_018231625.1 Papilio phestus | reverse complement strand
GACAAATTATAAATTCTACTTGCTAAATATGACTAACTTAATTCGTAAGTTTTTATAAACAAAAACTATATAAACTATTAGTTTTAAAAACAAATACTCTTACTAGACAACAAAATGCGTTTATTTTAAAAATTATACTTTACAAACAAAGTTCTACGTCATATACATTTTTTCAATAAGTTTAATTGAAGTTTTGGGGACAAATTGTAAATTCTGTCTGCTAAATATGACTAACTTAATTCGTAAGTTTTCATAAACAGCAATTATATATTTAAAAATATAAATGTAGAGTTTTAAATATATATTTTTTAAGCTTTTTTAAATCAACAACAAAACACTCACCGAAGCCAAGCCTTGAAGTCCGGAGGAGAATCGAAGCAATCGTTCCATGTTTAATTTATTGTTTTTTATTTACTAAAAAATTTGCAACAAGAAAAAAGTAACTAAAAAAGTTTGAGATTGAGAAAAGAAAAGAGAATGAGAGTGCAAAAGTTAGACAGTTCACGCACAAACACAGACACAGACACACAGTAAAAGCCAAACCTCCTTTGTGATTCAGCAGAAAATCTGCCAGACACACACGCAGAGAAAGCTGAGAGTCACTTCACAGATGACGTTACTGTGCCGGGCACAGCCGACGTGTTTGTTTTGATTCCCCCTCAATACACACATGCACACTTTAATTTTTATGACGATGATATATAAACAATAATAATAATTGTTGTTTTATATCCTGATTGATTCACTCTGGCATCAAACCAGAATTTTGATGAATGTTGTCACCAGTACCGCAGTGTGCTCTTAACTAGAGCTTATTTATTATTTGCTGGTAAAGTTATTAAACAAAGTTTTTTATTTATAAAAATATAAATTGTAATTTACTTATTTTTCAGATTCAAAATATCTATGCGTGTTTTTGTTATATATTTTATTATTAAAAAATAAGAAAAATGTGTTTATTACAACGAAAAATAAATTTGTGATCTATCTCTTGTTTTTATTTACATTTATTTATTAAGGTAATTTTTGATATTGCAAAATTTTTATGACTTGACTTTTTATTTTTCGTTTAATTTTAAATTGCAGATTTCCGCTTTTATTAATTGAATTTCGTTTTGTTTTATTTTGGTTTCATCACATTTCATATTGAATTTAAGAAGTTGTTGACAAATCTCCTCGCCACTTTCACATGAAGTAAGTTAGGTTTTGGTAATTTGAAATTTTGTAAAAATTAAAGTTCTTTTTTTGGTAAATAAAAACAATCAAGACGTATGATGTTGAGTTTTTCGGTTATTGCGAAAGACCAGGAAAAAGAAGGCACTGATGAGATGAAACACCTGATTGTAATAAAGTAGAAAGTTTGAGCAATTAATTGATTTATTAATTAATTACTGATTAATTATTAATCAAGTACATACCACAAAGAAAGTTCGTTGATTGATCAGGTAGTTGTCGATTAGACGAAATCCGAGTCGATTTTGAAGGAGACTTTGTAGAATGTTGTCAAACTTTTGTTAGGGAGAGAGAGAGAGAGAGTAAATAATAATAAGAGAGAAAATAAGAGGAAGAAAGTTTTTATTAATTTGTATCACGTGATTCATCTCGCAAACTTATGAGTTTTATATAAAGTTTAAATAAACTGTGTAGATTAAAAATTGATCGACGTTTCAGTTTTAAAAAATTCAGCAAGGCCTAAGAATCTAAGAAAGTCACGATTCGTTTAATTGTAATATTTGAATTTAGTTATAAGTAAACTAATAAACTTAACAACTTTAAGTAACTTGATAATATTTGGTTTTTTCTGATGAAAATTTGCCCATCAAAACTTTATATATTCGAAGACTTAACTTAAAATTGTGTTTTAATAGTCTATACAAATTACAAATTTCTAAACTAATATAATTTGTATAGGAATGCAAATTATTGTAAAATTTTATCATTTTCTGGCATTTGTTTTAAAAATTCCATCTCACCTTGAGTATGTCGACCGGATGAAAGATTCCACTTCGAATTGCATTTCGAATAAATCGAATCATCTTTGAGCCCAAAATCTGGTTACACTTGCTCACTTGAGCCAAGGTGAAGATTGCGATGGTCAGTAGAATGATGTGAATGGCGTAGATCATCGAGTAGAGCACCTTGAAATCCAGAGGTAGACTGGTGAGAAAGATCAAGTAGGTACAGTAGGTGATGAGACAGATGTAGAAGGTGAGAAAGACGGTCAGATGTCGGCGCATGATTGGGTTGAACTCGCGGAATTCGTGTTGCATTGAGGTGAAACTCGCGTTGATCTGCACGAACTTTCCGTTGACCAGAAGCCGAGCCATAGTTCGACCTCGGGATTTTTGCACCATCTTGGAGAGGTACTGGTTGACCCAGTCCATTCGGGACATGATCGAGTTTTGCTTCGTGTAGAAGTAATAACCCATGATTATGGATAGAATTGGTAGACTGTAGGCGACTGAATAAAATTGGTTAAGAATTAGAATCGAAGCAAATCCCAATCACACTCTAATCTATCTACTCTATATTAATGCGTGATAGTCTTTGGTCGTTGTCGTCGTTTTTCGTTAAATTTTCCGTTTCACGACATTTTTACACTGTAACATCTACTGTGCTTAGCCCATTCGAATTTAACTTTGGCTGATATGATTCGAATTTATTACCAATTTGAATCTAACTTTCACTGTGGTGATTCAAATCCTTAATCGATTCAAGTCTAATTTTTTGTGTTATGATTCGAATTTTATTCCGATTTGGTTTTGTGCATAAATCTTCGAATTCTCAGAATTTGATTTGATTCGTAATTTGAACTTTTCTAATTCTGGTTCAATTCAATTCTTACTCGAGTTTGACCTCGGCCGCTTTGCCGACGTTTTTTTACAAGAGGCAGACGGCGCTTTAGCCCTCTTGTAAAAATACATATATTAATACACTTAGTGTCTTAAACCGTTTAACCCTTTCGATCCCAAAGATTATTAGTAAAAGATAAGCTTTATATCGCTAAGTGAATGAACGGGACACATACGTCCCGATAGCGCAGTAGGGAGCGAAAGGGTTAAAAAATAAAAATTACTTGTACTAAAATGATAGACTTGTCATTTCTTGACTTTTAATAAAATTTAAGGTCGCTCATGTGACCCCAGAATCAAAAAGACATGAATATGAAAGGCTAAAATCAGACGGAGTATTAATTAAATTCAAAAAAACTTACTAGTGGAGACATAACAAATCCAGAATGGAATATGCACCAACCAGTAGAGCATCCAAGCGAGATTATACCGGAACAAGTTCTTCCACCAGTACTGGAAAAACACTGCAGCGGAGGCATTAACCGTAACGTAGTAGTTGATGAAGTGAAGCCACCACATGGCACGGCTTCGCAATGATTCAAAACGGGAAAAGTTTTCCCAGGATGAGAATCCAAGCTCGGTGGCCGTCACACCACTGGTACCCTTCTCGTCCACGGTGAGAATCGCCAGGAATTGGTAGCTTAAAAGGCGAGAACGTATTACGTAACATAGACAACACAGGTGCATGGAAGACCAAAAAACCAGGGTGAAGTGAAAGTTACGACGACCGTTCGGTGGGAGAACCTGAAAAGAGAGGGATGGATAATTTATGTAATATTATGTTTATACAGTATTCTCTCTAATAATCGAACTAATGAATGCTCCGGATAAGGGAAAAGTTTGGATATGGGGCGTTTTAATTAAGGGCTTCTAAATTGACCTTTAATCACCAAAAACTTTAAATATTACAAATTTTTTTTATTGCTATTAAGCTTATTATTCAAATGATGAATGGTTTATTTCTTAATATGTGTGTTATTCAAAATTTGAAAGTTTGTTACACTGATCAGTAACCTTATTAATTAGTTCCTTTCAAAATTTAATACAAAAATTCTAGATATTTTGGTTATTTGATGTTTATTTTGTCAATATTTAATCAATTTCAAACCGATTGTCATCATTTAACTATATATTCGTAAAGTTAGGGCTCGTAGAAAAAACCAATCTTATGTATTTATTACATAGGAGAATTTGGAAAGATGTTCTTCTCAAAAGCACTATCAAAATGAGCGGTTTTTGGAAACTTTCTTAGGATTGGTTTTTCCTGGGAGCTCTAGTTAAGTCAAAAGAGTGATGCCAAGTTTAGCCTAAATTTTGGTAGAAAAAATTCTCTAACATTCTTTATGTCATTCGAAAGTTTAGAATATGCAGAATCAAATATGCAAATTTGGAAATTGCCAAATATTCTTAACTGTCCCGAATTCGATTCTAAAGTTTCGGTTTTTAGCAAAACTGTATTGTAAAAAACATTCAAGACAATGAAAATTTTCAAAAAAACTAATTAATTGTATTATAATTAAATTTGAATTAGTTTTTTACATTATTGTTTTGGTAAAAACCAAAACTGTAGAATCAAATTGGGGAGAGTTAGGAATATTTGGCAGTTTTCAAATTTTCAAATTTTATTTTACATATTCTGATCTTTCTAATGACATAAAGAATATAAGAGAATTTTTCTTATCAAAATTTTGGCTAAAAAGGCAGTGTTTTGGCATCACTCTTTCAATATATAGAGTGTGAGATAAGTTGGATTCCAGTTACCTCGGACCACGCAAGATACGGATACCTCTGGTAGTCTTGCAAAAGATAGACCACTTGAATTGCGTTGAGTGTTCCAAAGATGAAGGTGCATATAATGGGAATGATGTGATGTTTGACCGATCGAGTCACCTTGGTCTCGAAGTAGATCGCATTTTGACGACTTCCGAAGTGGATGCCGCATCGTTGGATGATTTCGAGGTAGTAGTAGAAGAAGAAGAAGTGATGGTTCACTGAGTGAAGTGCTCGGTTCATCATGGACATCCAGATCATCATGGCCACAACTCAGACGTTATTCGTACACTGTTTAAAATACTGACTGATTATAATCCTACATTAAGCACGTTTCTGGTTATAACTCGATATGTCTTTGTAATAGACTTTCAATTTAAACATGTAAGTTTATAAGTAGACATTTTGGAAAATCAACGCTTATAAACTGAATTTTTTAAAATTTTAAGTTTATAAGCCAACTTTTCTTAAATTGTCATCTTAAAAGCTGGTATTTTTGAAATTGTAAGGTTATGACCAGAAACGTGCTCAATTTCAGGTTCTAACCAGACGGTATTTTTTAACAGTTTGAATAATTGATGGAGTTAATGTTTTTACGATTCGAATTAGATTTCTGACTAATACAAACTTGAATATTAGATGTTCTAATAATATTTGATTCGAAACTTTTTAAATATTTGAATTTAATTGAATTTTTTTGTTTTTCTTTAAAAAATTAAGTAAAATTAGAATTTAAAATCATTAGTATTTTTGTTATATTATATCTGTTTTTTATTTCTTATTTGTTCTAGTATTTTCTTTCTCTATTTGACTAAATAAACAAGAGAGCAGTGTCAATGATAATTAACATAGTGGGAGATATTTTCTTTTTCTTACGAATCACAATTTAACTTGTTATGTTCAAACTTTTCGTTTCGAGTGAGTGATTTGCATGGAAAATCTTCCATTTTCTCAACATTTGACACTATGGTTTAAGACGTGTGTTTGTTTGTTTTGATTAATGAAGATTTTAATGTTAAATTGAGATTTGCAATTTATGGGAGAGAATATTCATCCTGCAAGTCATCTCTCTCTCTCTCTCTTTACTCTGTTTGATAAATGATGTATGATTTGGATCAATGTATCTCTCACATGGTTTAGAATCTAGATTGTTTTGTGAAATCGATATCTGAAAATGTTTAGTTTGAAAATATTATAATCATTTATCAAATAATAATTTTCACCATCATTATCACTATTTTGGATATTTTGTTAGTTTACAGATGATTTTTGCGAAACTCTTTGCTTTCAAATAAAACCTAATTTTGGATTTTGCTTATTTTGTGTAAGAATATACTTTATTACTTCGAATTATAATTTTTATAAGTATTTTTGATGATTAAAATGTGAGTGAATAACGGTAGTTTGAATTGTATTTTTAAATTATAATTTTGAAGTATAATTATACTTCAAACTTGTGGTATCAAATAAAACCAAGATTTAATAACTTAAAGTTTATCTCTTTTATATTTTATTAAATGGAAACTCAGGTAAAATGGCGAAAAACATGGACAATAATCGTCAAGCTTCATCGAGCTTCCGGACTGGGAAGGATGGACTAGACCAAAGAGATCCTTCAGTTTTCTATCTCGTCTCTACCGCTGTCATTGTCACGTGTCTCAAGTTGATGCTTGTGCCTGCCTAGTAAGTATACATCAAGTCATTAGTAGCATCTCATAATATCCTATACTATACTCTAATTATTATTATTTTATATATACTAATTAGAGTAAAATTATAATCAACATTAATTGAATTTCTAATGAGACATTAGAAAATTTATGATTCTAAAAATTAAGCTTAATAAGTTTCGAGAGAGACATTAGTTTTAAAATAATATTTTTTTACTACATAAAGTTGGTTAATTCATAATCTCAGTCTTGTGGTTGCTCATTGATCTAATAGATGGCGCTTTTATTTATTATTTTAAAAAATTGGTTAATTTTTCAAAGTTTTATATTCTCTCATAAGGAACTAGCTTTCAAGCAATGTGACAAATGACTAGTTATCCATATATTGACTGTATGATGCAATATCTTATACTTTTTCTTGTAACCTTGTACTTTTTCGAACATTCTTTTCGTAGCTATTCGACCGATTTTGAGGTTCACCGAAATTGGATGGCCATCACATCAAACCTCCCGATCTCGCAATGGTACTCCGAGGTTAGTACGGGTATTTTAATTTAATTGTTAATTTTTAAAAGATTATATATTTTTTGTTGTAATAATAACCCATTCAGGCTACCTCTCAGTGGACTTTGGACTATCCACCCTTCTTTGCCTACTTCGAGCTTCTTCTATCTCACTTTGCACCCTGGTTTGACTCGTCGATGTTGAAAATCTCAGCCGAACCTTACACCTCACCCTCGACGGTGTTCTACCAAAGGCTTACCGTGATTGTGTCTGATCTAGTCTATTATTATGCAACATACGTGTGGCTCCACCTGTTGGCCACTCGGTTCTCTCCCTTAGCGGCAACTCGAACCAATCTGTACCTGGCTTCGACCACCTTTGTACAGGTGTTTCTACACTTATTCCACGTGGGTCATCTCTTGGTGGATCACATTCACTTTCAGTACAATGGTCTTCTCAACGGACTTCTACTGCTCTCGATGGCACGTGTCGTTCGTGGCGAGATCTACTGGGGAGCTTTTTGGTTTGCAGTGTTGCTCAACTTCAAGCACATCTATCTCTACATGGCACCCGCCTACTTTCTCTATCTCCTACTTCAACACTGTCTCGAAGTGAATCCAAAAAGGGGACACATTAAACCGCGCTTTTTGGTACTCGTCAATCTAGGTGCAATCGTTCTCGGCGTTTTCGCTCTTTCTTTTGGACCGTTTTGGGCCAAAGGTCAACTCGGTCCTCTACTTGGCAGACTTTTTCCCTTTCAACGTGGTCTATGCCACGCCTACTGGGCACCGAATGTGTGGGCTTTGTACAACGGTGCCGACTTGGTTTTGGCTAAGCTTCTCAAGGTAGCGCCTAGGGGAGCTAACTCGAGCTACACCGGTGGACTCGTACAGCAGAGTGAGCATCTCGTTCTGCCTAGCATCTCACCTACGATCTCTCTAGCATTAGTCGGAGTCACTTTGCTGGTAAGTGTCGGAATCTTTAGATTGCATCTAGATTAGAAAAACTAAAGAATTGAGAGGAAAAGTGAAATTGAGAGTTGGATAAAAGAAAATGAAAGAGTAGATGTGAGTGAGAAAGAGTGAGTGTAGAGTTGCTTGTAACTTTTTTGATTCGAATCCATATTCAATTTGATTCGAATTTTTATGTGATTCGAATCCATATTCAATTTGATTTAAATTTATGTCTGATTCAATTCTATTCTAATTCATAGCCAATTTGATTCGAATTCATATCCAATTTGATTCGAATTTATATCTGATTTGATTTGAATTCATAACTGATTTGATTTGAATTCATATTCGATTTGATTCGAATTCATATCCAATTTGATTCGAATTCATAGCAAATTTAATTCGAATTTATAACCGATTTGATTCGAATTCATATCAATTTGATTTGAATTTATATCCGATTTGTTTTCAATTCTTACCCGATTTTATTCAAATTCTTATCCAATTTTGTCGGATTTTCTCGTTTTTGTTTGAAATTTTAACAAATGTGTTTTTATTTTGTTTTTTTTCAAAAACCTATTTTTGTTTGTTTTTTTGTGAACGCTCAAGTCTACTGTTATACAAATATATCAACTAAAACGTATCAAAGCAAACTAATTTGCAATTGATTACTTGTTTGCAGTTTATTTCGTTGCTCTATCTACGGAAACGCTTGACACAGTCGGTGAGAGTTAAACCGGAAGTGCACTTTCTGCATCTTCTACTTCTCTCCGCGTTGACCTTCTTTGAGCTGGGCTATCACGTACACGAGAAGGCTATTCTGGTTGTTCTCCCTCCACTGCTTCCCTTGATCTTTCTCAACATACACTATGCAAGACTTTTCATTCTTCTCTCCACAACCGGTGAGTGATTTGAAGTATTTCTTCTTAAATTAGAAAAGACAGCTGTCATAGAATTACTCAAAAGTGTTGTCTGTCTAATTTAAAAGTTGTTTATTGAAACTTTCTCTTATATATTAATAATTAATAATATGGTCGTGGTTTTCTATGTTCTATGTTCAATGTTTTGTCATTTTTTTGGTATTGTGCCACCCATGTTTTTGTAATGTGAGATTAACGCTACTTCTACTGTGCTTAACCGTTTCGAATCTAAATTTCGTTGTTGTGATTCGAATTCGTTACAGATTCGAATCTAACTTTCACTGTTGTGATTCGAATTCTTAACCGATTCGTATCTAACTTTCTGTGTTATGATTCGAATCTTATTCCGATTCGATTCGAATTTTGTGCATAAGTCTTCGAGTTCTCTGTCAATTTGATTTGGAATTCGAACTTTTCTAATTCTCGTTCGATTTAATTCGAATTTGTTTGCATAACCCTTCGAATTAACTTGAGTTTGACCTCGGCGGCTCTGCCGTAGTTTTTTTTACAAGAGGCAGACGGCGTTTTAGCGTTTTAAGTTTGATTTGTTTATTTGCAGGCTTCTTCAGTCTTTTTCCATTGCTCTACAAAGAAGCGGAAACACCAATCAAGATTCTCCTTCTGTTGATCCACGTGACCTTTGCCCTGCCTGCGATATCATCACGTTACGAGTCGCTTGGCCTCTACCGGAAGTCATCATGGTTGGTGCGTCTTGCTCCTCTCTCGCGTCTCGAGTCACTCTACCTGCTTGGGTTGATTCCACTGCAACTCTTCTACTCACTAGGTCCCTACGTGCGACCTGAGTGGTTTGATAGGTACCAGTTTGTCCCACTGATGCTTGTCTCACTCTACTGTGCTCTTGCCATACTTTACGCCTTTGTCAAGTTGCTTTGGCTTTTTGCTCGTCGCGAAATTGTTTAACTATTTTTTGTTTTTTACAAAAAAAATACAAAAGTAACACTCAGTTCAGGAAACTTTCAATTACTTTTTATTGCCAGTCTACAAAACTTGAGTTTTATATTAAAAAATAATTTATAAATATGTTATAAACTTATTTATTATTAAAAATATTACTTGATACTCAACTTATTATAAACTAAAAATCTAAGTTGGCAAATCAGATTTTTATCAAATTGCGAATATTTTCACGAAAAGTATGGTATTGGGTTTCTATGTTCATTTTTTGGCTTTTTTCGTTTTTCCAACACTTCTGACGCATGCGCAGTAGGATTCGAATTCTTATTTTATTTTATTTTATAATAATAAAATTTATTCAATTCAAATTTTTTAAACTATTTTATGAATTCTAATAACTCGAGAAAATATTGTATTTCGTGTAAAAACTATACTGAACTACTGTAAATAAATTGAAAATGTTCAAAAAGAGAAGTTACTCTATTAGAATGGATAGTTGAAGCACTAAACTAGAAGGATAGAAACAAATTAGGCTTAATTGGTTTATAGAAAAATTGCTGACTTATGGACAAAATGTTTATTTTAGACCCCAAGAGTGCCTTCTACTTTTAAAGCAAAATGAAAATAATTGAATTATTATTTTCCAACTTTGTTACACGGATAGGTTAATTTTGCTTAAATTTTTTTAAAAAAATCTATTTGTGATATTGGTGAAATAAGCAATGAATATAATACTGTCTCAAAAGCTTTAATTAAAAAAAACACTTTGTGTGTCT